>VZTJ01003243.1:0-75867 GCA_013397795.1 Orthonyx spaldingii
AAGGAGCAAATGAGAATATTTTTGCTTTCACGATCGCTTCTATGAAAATAATCTTTATATTCTTTGCTTTTTGGGCCATGTTTGCATTTCTTCTTCCCCCTGCTCTCTGTCCCGCTTTTAGATGTCTCTCTCTATGTGATTCCTTCAAATACAACCCTCTGAGCCAGCCCTGCAGAGGGATTACAGGATGGACAACTTGTTCCTTTCGTGAGGCTTTGGTCCCTGTTATCCACAAACCCCAGGCGACCTCCTCATTCCATATTTTGCCTTTGGAAGATCTGTTTTCCAACCAGGAAGATATTTACATTTTAAAAGGAAGCTTATCTTGTACAAAACACAATTTTATCACTTCTAAACGGGCCAGACACGACAAGGCTACAGCAGAGGAGCTGTCTCTGTGCCTGCTCCAAGGGTGAACCCTTGCCTCTGGAATTTGCTTCCTCCAAGAGTTCAGCAGAGCCAGACTTTGTGAGGCTGGAGGGCACCCTGGTGAAGAGCTTGGCTTTGGCAAGCTCCAGGCTCAGCTTAGCACATTGTTACAGGGAGCCATCCAAAATCAGGGAAGAAAGGAGGCTGTCGGGCCAAAGTGGAAGTGTCTGGGTGTTATTCCCTGGGATTGCCAGGATGTATTTTTAAATATGGAGAAATGCCCAGAAATGGTCTGTTCTGTGCATCAAAAAGGTCGTACCAGGAATATTTTTGTGTGTGGATAAATAGACATTCCTATATGGATATCCTGTCCTGCTCCCTGCTCAGCTTCTCCAAAAATGATTAAAAGTGAATGAGAAGAAAATGTTTTTGTGTTGTGCTAATTGATCCCTGTTAATTGATTCAAATCTCTGAGAGCAGACCTTTTGTACAGGGAATTGTGTTTGGATTGAAAAGGGCCTCAAAGATCATCTAAAGATTCCCAGAGCTGTGGCTGCCCCGGGACCCCTGGCAGTCTCCAAGGCCATGTTGGACACTGGGACTTGGAGCAACCTGGGAATAGTGGAAGGTGTCCCTGCCCATGGAGGGGGTGGAACTGGGTGGTTTTTTTAAGTCCTTCCCAACGCAAACCATTCCGTGATTCTGTGACAAGAACTGGATTTACAGCACAAATGAATATGTCCTGACTTTTTCCAGGTTCGTTTTCAGGGTTCTGAAACCCTGAAAGCTGGATTCCACTCCAGTTTTTCTTCCATCTCCTTTGCTTGGCCAACAGCAGGAGGCAGAACCCTCCGGTGCCACCTGGTGCCATCCCAGCATCTCCAGGATGAGGAATAAATGATAGGATTGGAAAGAAGGAAGCACCCACCCACGTTTTCCGGAGGGAATGGAGACAAAAAGAGAGGAAATTGCTTTTCCAAGGCTGCCTGGGATGCCTGGCAGGACTTTTTGCAGCCGCTGTACCCATCCTGCTTGGTCTCCTGTTCCTGCCTAAAGCTTTGACTCCATCCATCCCTCGGCTCCCTCCATTCCTCACCTTTGGAAAAGCTTCCCATGGGATGTGCTCTTATCCTACCTTTTGTTGTTGCTGTTCCTGCTTTGTGTGTGAGAAAAGGATTTTTCCAGCCTGTTCCTCTGCCCAAGGAGTTCAGGTGCAACCACAAATCCAACAAAGGTCAGAATTTCACAGCCAAACTCGGCCAGAGAAGAAAAGCATTGTTCAAAAGCAGGATGTTTGCCCAGGTATTTGCATGGTCACCATGCAAACGACCCCGAGCATTTTGCTTAAGGAAATCCCAAATTTCCAGCATGGATTCAAAGCCACGCCGCAACCAAAGGGGGAAGAAAGGAAAGAAAAGGCAGAATAATGGATAAATATAATCGTATTGAATAATTTAATAATCCTTTCAAAAATGATGGGAATATTTGCAGGCTGAACCTGCTGCTGGGGCAGGTGCTTCCCTGAATCACTTTTGGGAAGGTGAAGGCCACCCTGACATCTGGAGCAGAGGGGAGCTCCGGCTCAGCTCCAGTGACAGTAATCTGGTTTTAATCTGCTCTCCATCCCACTAATTGGATGTGCAGGAATCTCTTCCAGCTCCCAGAGGAGCCCTGCAAAGCCCTTTGCCTTCTCCTCCCTCTCCCCCTTCCATCCTATGGCAGCAAAAAGCTCCAGCTCCAAAATTTCATGTGTATCCAAGAGGCCAAAACTCAAATTTCCCCTCACTTCCAGCTTGATCCAGGCTGGAAATAGGATTCCCTGGTTTCTAAAATGAGGATTTCTTGTCCTGGAGAAGCTTTAGGGTGGTCTGATGGCAGCAGGAAAACCAAAGAGGTGCTTACAGCCACCCGTGGGGAATGCATTGGACCTCTGCAGTCCCATCCATTACTCCTTGGATCACCAGGGGTCACACACTGGATGCTGAACCTGAGAGTGGAGGTGCTCCAGCAGCATCCAGACCTGGAAAGTATCCACAATTTCTCCATCAAACACACCACAACCACGGACAAGTCCTCAGGAGAACCAGGAGGGGAAAAAATGGGAAACAGCTGCACAAGATGGGATAAAACTGCGAGGATGAGAGAGGGGGTGAGAGGCAAGGCCAAAATCTTTGTGGCTTCCATTTCCACAGGGTTTGTGGTCTGGACAAATTTCCTTTTCCTACACTTCCAGAGTTATCCAACACAACAGGGCTGAGTTTTCATTTGGCAGTTTTCTGACACCAAATCTTACAAACCTCCAAGGCTGGAGGGAATTGAGGGGAGAATTCCCTGTCCAGGTTCCCATTCCTCTTCCTCAGCTGGATTTAGCTGGTGCTGAGAATTCAGGGGCACCTCTGGCTACAGAATCAGAGCAGAGAGGACTGGGATGTGATCCAAGGGGACTGCTCTGGGTGGGATCATAGAAAACAGAGGATTAAAAAATCCCAAAAGTTATTTTTGGTGTATTAATAATGTAAAAAAAGGGGCTTTGTGTAATAATAACCAATGTGGATGATGATGGGAGAGGCACCATCAGCTCAGGACATTCCCAAGTGGCTGAGGCAGTGATGGATTCTTGTGGTCTGGACATGTTCAGGAGGACTTTGGGCCTGTCCCACCATAAAATGTGCCCCAGCTGGACAAATGAAATCCTTATTTCTCTGTTCTCTGCCTGCTCCTGCTGTGTTTTCCTTCTAACTCCCTCTAATTCCTTTCAAACTGACCACAATCCATAGAGTTTTCTCCTCCTTTTCTCAGTTTCATCATGAGGGACACCAGCCTCATGTCCTTCCTCCAGAGCCAACCCTCAGCTCCTGGAGACACCGAGGATGCAGCTCCGTGGTTTTTGGAAGGAAAAGGAAGCTGTGCCTTGCTGGGATGTTGTACCAGGGATGCCAGGGAATATTTTAGGAGATATTTTAATATATCCTGCCTCGGATC
Organism: Orthonyx spaldingii; assembly: GCA_013397795.1. Classification (NCBI taxonomy): domain Eukaryota; kingdom Metazoa; phylum Chordata; class Aves; order Passeriformes; family Orthonychidae; genus Orthonyx; species Orthonyx spaldingii. The sequence continues at coordinate 3,352 of VZTJ01003243.1, forward strand.
CCAGTTTATGGGCTTGGCACAGGGATCCACTAATCCCAGCCATGTGGTTTCCAAGCAGAGCTCAGAGCATGAACAAAACTGTCTTGGCTGCAAAAGGCATAATCCAAGAGAGGAAAAATCCATGGAAATCCCTGCCAAGGCTGTGCCCAAAATCCACCTGCCCTCGTTGGACATCTGAGTCCATTGCTGGATGTTCAGATTGTACCACTGAGCTAAAAGCTTGTTGGAGGAGGGGTGAAATCTCCCACTTTTAGGGGATGCTGGACACATTTCCAGGTAAAAAATGAGGATAACTGGAGGCTGGAAACTGGCAGAGTGATGCCACCTTGGGATGGGTGACATTCACCCAGGGAGAGACTGGAAAAGGAGCCCTGGAAAAGGAACTCAGACTCTTCCTGCACCTTCACTTCACAGGAGACACAAGATGTGTCCATGACTCTGCAGCTTGCCCAGTCCCACAGCAGCTGAATTGGGATCTTAATCCACCTCTTTCACCTTCTCCCTTTCAGCCTTTATTCCCAAACCAGATTTTTAAACGAGAAAAATTGGATTCAAGACCTTCCAGGCACAGCCCAGATAAAAAACCACAAGGGCAGGATGTACATTGAACCTTTCTCAGGCTCAAAATTCCAGCAGGGAATTTAAAAATTGGAAAGAAGGAGTAACAGGCTCAGGAGGATCTCTGGCAGGCTGGGATCATTGTGGGGAGAGATCAGCTCCAAGCTGGGGATGATTTTCCCCTTCCGTATGCCTCAGAAAAGCTGGAAAAATAAAGAATTCCAAAGTGAGGTTATTCCCTCGAGTGGTTGTCTCTGCCCTCACGTGAGGTGTATCCCAGGGAGTGAATTTCCAGGGATTGAGGTGTTAATTAAAAATATATTCAGGAAGGTTAAGCCTCTGTTATTTTCCCAGCAGCAGCTTTTACATCTTAAGAGGAGGATTCAGCTGCTCAGGAAAATCCTGCAGGAATTTTTGCTTTAATTTTGAGCCTCCTCTTGCACCTGCCTCGTGAAAAGAAGTGTTAAACTCCCTGTTGTCCTCTGGGAGGTTCTCCATGTCTTTGAAGACTGGAAATTTCACTGGTGGAAAGAAGTTTCTCTCCCTGCTGCCCATGCTGGGAAAACATGGGAGCCCCAGGAAACACCACTGCTGCCCCTCCACGTGTTCACCCTCACCCTGGGACGTTCCCAGTGCAATTCCCTGCCTGAAAACTCCCTGACAGCTTTTGCTGCTGTTCACTTTCACCTGCCAGTGAAGGCCAGGAGTTGCAGTAAATAAAAACCAGCCCCAATTTGATTTAAAACAACTCCTGCTGGAAGAGGATCAGGGCTAATAAATTGCAGATTGACGAATGCCAGCCTTGGCTGGGGAGCTGCACTAAATAAAAGCCACAGTTTAACACTTCAAAAAAAGATCTGTGCTATCATGAGGTGCTGTAACAAGGCATGACCCATTTTTCACTCCATTATTTATTTTGTTACCATGGACATTTTTAACTTTCCCCTCAATCAGTTAAACCAGGAATTTGCTTTTTCAGACATATGAAAAGGTTTTATTCAGAATGCATTAAAGTAGAAAGTGCTGCAGGAAAGAGGAGGCTCCATCTTCAGCTTTTCAGCTGCTGGATCTGTGAGTTTGATGGAGAAGCTGGATGTCTGAGTGGTCCATGGAAATGGAAGTTGGATCCCTGGAAAGTCTGGAGCAGAGGAGGCTCAGGGGGGACCTCATTGCTCCCCACAGCTCCTGACAGGAGGGGCAGGGAGGGGGGTCGGGCTCTGCTGCCGTGTCCCAAGGGAAAGGAGGAGAGGAAATGGCCTCAAATTGCACCAGGGGAGGCTCAGGTTGGAGACTGGGAAAGAAAATTTCCCTGGCAGAGTGGTGAGGCCTTGGAATGAGCTGCCCAGGGAGGGGGTGCAGTCCCTGTGTGTGGGAGTGTTCAGGAGGAGTCTGGATGTGGCCCTTGGGGACAGGGTTTGGGGTGATGCTGCTGCTGCTGGGGTGGCACTGCCTGATCCTGAGGGGCTCTTCCCACCCTGATGATTCTGGAATTCTGTAAAAATAAAATCCTTCCAAAAGGGGCAGCTGCCTGTGACCATCACCGAGCACTGAACACCACAAACCTTCCCTCAGGAGCAGCTGCTCCACAGGGATTGCTCTGCCTCACACTGAGAGGCAGCTTCACATCCTCGGATGGAGTGAACAGCTTCCCACCACACAGAGTGTTACTCACAGACAACTACACCTTTATTCCTCCCCTCCAACCATTTGCAGAGAGCTAAATTTGGAAATCCTTTTAAAGGAGCAGAGAAATGCACACAGATGGGTGCTTTCAGTAATTTCCACAGCTCCAGCCTAAAGCTAAAAATCACCTGTTCCCTTTTCCTACGGTGGTTTTCCCTTAAAGCCGAGATTCACAACTGGGGATATCCTACAGTGAGTGACAGGATGAGGTTATTTAATTCCAGCAGCAAGGAAATTCTGTATTTTATTACTCACCAGAGGCACGTTCTGTTCTGCTCTTGGAAGTTCATATTCCTGTGTAAATGTTACAGGCACTGAACATTCCTGGCCCACTCTGAGCAAACTGGGATTTACTGGTACTTATCAGGGTGTGATGACAACTTGCTCTCAGGAAAACCTGGATTACAGGAGCCCTGCAGCACATGTGGAAAGCTTGGACAACACCAGCACAGTTGTCTGGAAAGGAAGGGATTCTGCAGTAGGATAATGATTATTTTTAAGTTCTAAACCGTTCCTGAAGTTGGGATTTGTGGGAGTGAGGGAGGAATCTTCACCAAGCTGTCCTCACACCAAGTAACTCCAGTTTAAGAGGACTGCTCTCTGAATTTGCTGTGTTCTTTGGGGAAGCTCTGTCTCAGCATAGACCCCTCTCATTTCACAGAATCATGGAATCATCAGGGTTGGAAGAGACCTTCAGGTGCCCCTGAGTCTCCTGTTCTCCAGACTAAGCCCTGAACATCCCCTCCTAGGATGTGTTTTCCAGCCCTTTTCCCAGGTAAACTAAGTTTTAGGTGCCGTGCGTCAACTCCATCTTAAAATGCAGCTTTAAAAGTCTCCTTTGCTCTCTCAGGTTTGGGATTTTTTAATTCTCCCTCCACAATTAGGCTGAGTTTAACTTCCACGAGGAGGAAGCCAGGTCAAGAATAATCACTCCGAGACAGAGAATAATTAACTGAGTGTCTCAAGGCTGGGTCTGAGTTCCCAGAGCTGTGAACTGAGCATGAAGCAGCTCAGAAAGTCTTAAATTTTGTCTCCTCTCCTCCCCAGTTACAAGACTGGATCTGCTAATGAACCATCCCATTAAATAAGAGAGGAGTAATCCGCTCTGGAGCAGGGCTGGCTGCCAAGGAGTTCAGACTGTGAGGAAAAAACCAAGTGGTGCAGCCTTCAGGCTGTGAATGTGCCAAAACAACAGCAACAACCCCAATCTGTTCTCATGGCCCAGAATATGAACCAGACACAAAGAACTTTCATTTAAAAGCCTCATTTTCTGCACGGAGTTTTCCCTGGAGAGAGCGACGTTTCTGTCCTCGTCAGTGGGGTGGATTTTACACTTCATTAAATGCCTTGATCTTTTCAGCACATTAGGCTGGGACACGACAACTTAATCTGAGTTTGGCTGGATTGGTGATTAAAACAAGGCTTTGTGCTTGTGGGTGTCTGCAGGTGCCCACAAACTCCTTCACCAGTCCTTAAAAAGTCAAATATTCCGTGTTCTTACCACAGGAATTGGTTTAAAATAGGTGGGTTGGCACTTTTTTAGCTGCAAGGTCACTGGGAACTTTTAAAAGCTTCTGATCCTCCCCTGTGATGTTCTCCAGGGTGGGAATCAGCCCCACAATGGGATCCTTGGAGCTCCGTGAGCTGATGTTGGACTGATGGGTGAAAGGGAGAGCAGAGTTCGAGACATTCCCAGCTCTTCCCAGAAATGGGCCCAGGAGAACCTCATGGAGTTCACCAATTCCCAGTGCCAGGGGCTGCTCCCTGACACTCACACATGGACCAAACCATCCTTGGAATGTGGTTTGGGTCTGGATAGTCCAGTGAAATAAAGATGCAGGAAAACTGAAGGCTCTCAGTGCTGGAAGCACTTCAGGCACCTCAGTCTCAGGCTTTAGGCAAGGAAGGGTTAATTTCACCCAACTTCAGCTTTGTAAAGCAAGAGTTGTAGGCCCAGCTCATTGCCTTGACTTCCTGGACAGGGAAAGGGGGGAAGGTGATTCCCAATCTCTGCTCCGGGGGTCCCAGTTCAAGGAAAATGTGGACCTGTTGGAATGAGGCCAGAGGAGGCCACCAGGATGCTCCGAGGGCTGGAGCCCTTCTGCTCTGGAGCCAGGCTGGGAGACCTGGGGGTGTTCTCCTGGAGAAGAGAAGCTCCAGGGAGAGCTCAGAGCCCCTTCCAGGGCCTAAAGGGCTCCAGGAGAGCTGGGGAGGGACTGGGGACAAGGGCTGGAGGGACAGGACCCAGGGAAGGGCTTCCCAGTGCCAGAGGGCAGGGCTGGATGGGATATTGGGAAGGAATTGTTCCCTGGGAGGGTGGGGAGGCCCTGGCACAGGGTGCCCAGAGAAGCTGTGGCTGCCCCTGGATCCCTGGCAGTGCCCAAGGCCAGGTTGGACACTGGGGCTTGGAGCAGCCTGGGACAGTGGGAGGTGTCCCTGCCATGGCAGGGGTGGCACTGGGTGATTTTTAATGTCCCTTCTATTCCAAACTATTCCATGATTCCATGATATTGCCCAGCTGAAGGAAGCTGAACCACAAATACGGATATTTAGAAACTTTTGAAAATCTCTTTTCCAAAAAGGAAAGCTGGCTCTATTTTTCACCCACAGAAATGGTTCCTCAGTACAGACCAGCACTAGAATTCCTACATTTTTAATATTAATAAATCATGGAATCACAGAAAGGAGGGTGTTGACTGCTCTTTTAGGAAATGTGACTGTTTATTCCTCTTTTTTTCCCAACAGAAATTAAACACAGGGATTTAGGCATCGAATAAATGGGAAGTCACAAAGGCAGTGTTGTTGAGGTGGCAGGAGGGATGGGGAGAAAAGAGAGAGCAAACCTTGGAAGTAAAACATAAAAATTCATCTTGTGACCTGAATTAAGGAATTACAGAATATCCTGAGTTGGAAGGGACCCACCAGGATCATTGAATTCCAGCTGGATCAGTTGGACCCAAAAAAGCAGCAATTTTTTCTGGTTTTGTAGGATTTTCTCCTATTTTTGTGAGCTATTGGAGCTCCAAGAAGTGTCAGGCAAAAAATAAAATTAAATCAGCATTTGCTGTAATTCCTGGCAGTATTCCCAATACTTTAATCCAGGAGTGATTTTTCAGTAGGAATTCTGATGTTTTTAATATGTTCAAGCAAACAGTTGGTTGGAATATCCTCTAAAACGCAGGATATTCTCCCTGGTTCCTCCACCAGGAGATCTGGGAAGCAGGAGGAGCAAAGCCAGCACAAAACCCGTTGGTTGTTTTGGCTTTTTCCCAGTTCCTCATCCCTCGCGTACATTTCGGGATCGTCATTCCCGTCACCTCGTCCTCCTCGATTTCTTCACTTGGAATTTATCTGAAAGCTTTTTGTTTGGGATCACAACTGGGCACTGAGTCAGAATCCCACAAACCCTGGTGGAGCCAGCCAGGACCGAGCACCTGCTCCGAGATGTTTCCTGTGTGGGCGGCCAAATTCGGGAACGCTTCAAATCCCGCTTACGGAAAATTCCCAACTTTCTGGGGGGGTTAAAACTGGATGACTCCACCTTGATTCTCAGCCCTGCTTGTAAAAGCAGCTCAACTTTCCTGGATTTAGGCAATAAGAGCTGGAATCTGGTTCTAAATCTTTAGTTCGGCCACATTTCATCATCGTTCTCTGCACGTCGTTCCTTGCTCTCTCCAAGTGCTGTTCCCATCTCATGCTCGTGTTGGAAAATAAAAAGGGAATAACTGTGGTAGTAATTTTGAAAGATATTCATTTTCCTTCATTATTATTATTATTATTATTATTACTATTATTATTATTTTAGTGGTCATTATATTTGAAATCCATTAATTTTTCTGTCTCCGTATCCAAAAAACCAGAAGAGAATAAAACACTTGAAATTGCCAGGGATAATTTTTATCCTGCACAGAAAATCCTTCATAATTACGCCAAAATTCCATATTAAAAAATTCCCAAGTTATTAAAAAAAGATGTAGAATGAAGGTGTGGAAGAACTGAAGGAATTTAGCCCCTAAGTAGCAAAAATAGACCAAAATCATTGCTCCAAAATTGTGGGCAGGGTGATGGATGGGGGAAAAATTAAGGCTTAGAATTTTTCCAAGGAAAATTGCAGAGATTCCTCAGCAGGAGACCGAAGTTCAGTGTGGGAGGAAATTGGAGCTCCCAATGGCTGAGGGAGAAGCAGGAGATGCATCAAAATAATCAATGGCAAAAGGATTTCCTGGGCTATCCCTGACTTTGGGATAAATGCAGGATATTGTCTTTAATCCCAAAGATAAATGTGTGGCCGGGTGGTCCCACTGCTGTTATAACCAAGTGGAAGGCAAAGAGAAAGGAACAGGGATGGAATTCCATTGAAAAACCAGGACTTTGAAAGGCAGATATGAGGATTTTCTTGGAAAAAGGAGGAAAACTGAGCAGAAAATTCCCTTCCAACTAAACCGGTGGCCCTGCCTTGGGAGCCTTCCCTTGAGGGAATCAGTGCTGAAGTCACACTCCAAGATCATGGAATCATGGAATGGGTTGGGTTGGAAGGGAACTTAACGATCATCCAGTTCCAGCCCCCTCCCACTGTCCCAGGCTGCTCCAAGCCCCAGTGTCCAACCTGGCCTTGGACACTGCCAGGGATCCAGGGGCAGCCACAGCTTCTCTGGGCACCCTGTGCCAGGGCCTGCCCACCCTCCCAGGGAACAATTCCTTCCCAATCTCCCATCCATCCCTGCCCTCTGGCACTGGGAAGCCATTCCCTGGGTCCTGTCCCTCCAGCCCTTGTTCCCAGTCCCCCTCCAGCTCTCCTGGAGCCCCTTTAGGCTCTGGAAGGGGCTCTGAGCTTTCCCTGGAGTCTTCTTCTCTCCAGGTGAGCACTTCCAGCTCTCCCAGCCTGGCTCCGGAGCAGAGGGTTGGAATGACAGGAATTCTGAAGGAGGAACGTGGGATGATATCACCAAAATGTCTCCCCTCTGGGATGATGGTGGTGCTGGAATGAGTTGGGACTGGATGATCCCAAGGGTCTCTTCCCACCTTGATGATGACTCCAGCACCTCCCTGGGTAACTCATTCCGATGCCTGACCACCCTTCCAGGCAAAAATTGTTCCCAATATCCAATCTGAACCTCCCCTGGTACAACTTTGCACGAGCTCTGTTTGACCCTGCTCTCACCCTGCCCTTTTCCACAAAAATTCTCCTCTCCTCAACCCCTGAAAATGAATTGAAATAAATAAAACAACAAAGATTAAAAGTGTTGATAAAGCAAACATGAGTCACATTCCATGATCTCCAAAGAGCTGGATGAGGCAAACACCCCAGGAGAGGGGGTGGGATTTTAAGGAAGGTTCTGGGTTGTGTTTGACCATGATGAGACATTTTTAGCATGTTAAAAAAAAGTCACCCTGGGGAAAAAAAATTGGAAAAAAAGAGAAAGAAACTCCACTGGTGAATTGCTGAACTTGTGTTCCCACTATGGAAAATGCAGGCTCTGGAATTTGCCCACTGATGATTCCACCAGGCTCCTTACTCTATGGAAAACCAGAAAAAGAGAATTCCTCACCTCTAAAGCAGCAGTGCCACCCACCCCAGAGGTGATGTCATCCCACATTCCTCTTTAAAAACCCCTGTCATTCCAAGCCTTTTCTATGGAGCCAGGCTGGGAGAGCTGGGAGTGTTCACCTGGAGAAGGGAAGGCTCCAGGGAGAGCTCAGAGCCCCTTCCAGGGCCTGAAGGGGCTCAGGGAGAGCTGGAGAGGGACTGGGGACAAGGGCTGGAGGGACAGGACCCAGGGAATGGCTTCCCAGTGCCAGAGGGCAGGGCTGGATGGGATATTGGGAAGGAATTGTTCCCTGGGAGGGTGGGCAGGCCCTGGCACAGGGTGCCCAGAGAAGCTGTGGCTGCCCCTGGATCCCTGGCAGTGCCCAAGGCCAGGTTGGACACTGGGGCTTGGAGCAGCCTGGGACAGTGGGAGGTGCAGGGAGTGGATCTTTAATGTCCCTTCCAATCTCTCTCTTTGTAGTGCCCCCATCATCACAATTCACCTTTTAATTTGAATTTTGCAGCTAATTTAAAAGGAAAAAATCCTGTCCCTGACGCTTCCAATGGAAAAGAGCTTTGGGTTGCTTGGGAATTTTCACTGGATGTGTCTGCGTTCCTCCAACTCGTTTATTTTCACCTGGATTTATGAACATTTTGATTTTTTCATGAAGCAGAGTCTTGGAATGGTTCGGGTTGGGAGGGGCCTCAAAGCCCATCCAGTGCCACCCCTGCCATGGCAGGGACACCTCCCACTGTCCCAGGCTGCTCCAAGCCCCAGTGTCCAACCTGGCCTTGGACACTGCCAGGGATCCAGGGGCACCACCAACCTCTCTGGACAACCTGTTCCTAATTTTGTGAATCACTTGAGTTCTCTGTTTATTAAAAAAACTCAACTCTTGCTCTGCCAAATAAAAATGAGTCAAATCCAAAGGCCTGGCCAGTCAGAAACCTCCCAAATTCGAGATTGATTCACTGATTAGTCCTAGGTGAGGTAAAAAACCCCAAGAGAGGCATTTTCAGAGCATGAAAAGCTTTTATTTCTGCACTTCTGAAGTGAAACTCCTGAGTCTTCATCTCTCGTTATTTAAAAACTCTTTTTGTTGTTGTTTTAGGTTGGGTTTTCCTTTGTTTCTCACTACAAAGTGCAAGGAACCTGAAAGGAAACATCCCAAACATTTCAGTTGGGTTCCAGGGAATCTTTTGAGAGAGATCCAGACTGAAACCCCCTGCTCTTTGATTTGCCAGGAGCGGAGACATTTCCATTTATTTTTTTCAGTCCTTGTTCCCACTTTTTTCAGTCACTGAGGAGAAATTCCACTCCCCAGCTCCTCATTCCATCCCCAGGCAGGTGGGAATTGCTGCACCAGTGGAGATTTAGGTGGAGCTGTGCCCTCAAATGAGCAGGTTCGGAGTAATATAAAACACAATAAAATGAAAATAAATTAAAATAAATATTGAAACAAAAACATCAGCCATGGGGTTTGGGTTTTTTCCAAGAGCTGGAGTTCCACAGAACTCTTGTTTTTCCTTCTTTTAGAATCAGGTTTGGACATGAAGTTGCAAACTTTTTCTTTTTTCTCTCTTAGTTTGATCTTTTTTTTTTTTTTTTTTTTTTTTTTATAATATGGCAGTGAATAAACCTCTCTCCCCAAGATATAACAATATATTAATTCATGCCCCAAAGTCCANCTCCTGTCAGCAGAGCTTTTACTGTCACCCTTCAACATCTTGGCCCCTTTGTGTCCAGTTCACGCTTTAAGGCACTTTATAAAATTGATGCCCAAGAAGATTCATTTAATAAATTGAGATTCCCAGCAGTGGCTTTCCCTTCCAGGAAAAAAAAAAAAAGAAAATTATTAAATCACGCTGTGACACTTCCAACTGGGGAAGGAAAATCCATGAATTCCCTATTTTCTGTCTTCTGTGACTTCTATATAAATCTGTATTTACAAAACACTCCCTGTGAATAATAAAAGGACTAAATTTGACCACCAATAAATTAAATGCTAATTTAAATAGAAGACCGTGCATTTTTAGTGCTGCACACCCACCTAATTAACATAACGAGAGAAAATACTGATGCTAAATAATGATGCAATTTTGTGTCTGCCCTCGCTCTTTTCCAAGGTTCAGCCTCCCACTGAGGAGCAGCAGACGATTACCCTGGAAAACCTTTCCAAAAAAACCAAAGGCAGCCTGGAAAGCCCACGAGGCTGAGCAGGAATTGACTTTGGATACAAGTGGGTGGTAGGAACATAAAAGGGATGGCATCAGATTAGAGCTGGGGCTTTGATCTCGGCTCAAACCCAATAAAAGAGTCATAAAGGACTTTCACTGTGCATCTCAGAGCTCAGACAGAGCCTTACTGAGCCTCCAGCTGCCCTGGGGCTGATGGTATCACCTCGGCTTTACCAACACTAAACCCAGCCCAAAGCTCTCAGGTGCTTTGGCTGAGGCAGCTCAGTCTCTTCCAGCTCAGCCCCATCCATCCTGTCCTCATCCAGCTCATCCTTATCCAGCTCCGCCTCATCCATCCCGTCCTCTTCCAGCTCAGCCTCATCCATCCCGTCCTCATCCAGCTCATCCTCATCCATCCCAGCCTCATCCTTCCTCACAGGGGTCACCACGATCATGGATTTCTGATGTCGTCTCCCATCCCCAGTGACAGCCCAATTTCATGGAATTATAGAATCATGGAATGGTTTGGGTTGGAAGGGATCTTAAAGCCCATCCAGTCCTCCAGGGACACCTCCCACTGTCCCAGGCTGCTCCAAGCCCCAATGTCCAACCTGGCCTTGGGCACTGCCAGGGATCCAGGGGCAGCCACAGCTTCTCTGGGCACCCTGTGCCAGGGCCTGCCCACCCTCCCAGGGAACAATTCCTCTCCAATATCCCATTTAACACTGTTTGCTCTTCTTTGGGATGGACAGCAACGTTTGTCACTTCTGTTTGTCACTGTTTGGAGCATTGGAGTCTCCCCTGGTCTTTCACAGGATCCCAGAATCAAGGCTGGAAGAGCCCTTCAGGATGAGGCAGTGCCACCCCAGCAGCAGCAGCATCACCCAAACCCTGTCCCCAAGGGCCACATCCAGACTCCTCCTGAACACTCCCACACACAGGGACTGCACCCCCTCCCTGGGCAGCTCATTCCAAGGCCTCACCACTCTGCCAGGGAAATTTTCTTTCCCAATCTCCAACCTGAGCCTCCCCTGGTGCAATTTGAGGCCATTTCCCCTCCTCCTTTCCCTTGGGACACGGCAGCAGAGCCCGACCCCCCTCCCTGCCCCTCCTGTCAGGAGCTGTGCAGAACAATCATTTCTGTTTCACTGAGCAGCTTTATTTGGTTTCATTTCTGTGTCCACGCCCTCCTGGGGTTCTTGGCAGGGCTCTGACAGGCCCAAGTCAGAACTTGTGGGTCTGATCCCGTGTTGGAGCCACCACATCCCAGAGGAAAAGCACTCCAGTGGCAGGGATGAGGATGCTCCCCTCCCTCCCTCTCTCCCTCAGGCTTCCAACCTCTCCATCCACCCCTGGATATTCCACAGCCTTTCCACGCCACCCCAGCAACCCCTGGAGCTGCAGCTCTGGCCCTTTCCACCCCTTCTGCTCATCCAAAAGTGAAGAATCCATTGGAATTTGTTATCCTGGGCAGCATCCAGCAGGTGTGAGACGTGGATCTGACCAGGCAGACTGGGACAAGCCTCACCCTCCTCCTGCTCTGCTCCCACTTGCTTTCCCCCATGGATTTGGGGCTTCTCGTCCCCTTTCAAGCCAAAAAATTCTGCTCCCATTCCAAAAAATCATCTCCCATCCAAAAGTCTGGTTCCCTGCTCCAGAATTACCATAAAGTTTCTTTTTCCCAGACAGCTCCACTGCTTTTTCCCTCCAGGCTGGATCCAGATGGATTTGGAGCTGTCTGGAGGTTGGAAATCCCTGGCAGGAGCCCAGGTGGCTCCTCAGAGAAGGAGGGAGGGAAGTTTGGGGGATCCCATTGGCCAAATCCACATTCCAGAGGTGCCACAGGTCTCTGGTGGATCCTGAGGATTGGGAAAGGGGCTAAAAGGAGAAAAAAAGGATGGGATGTGGGCTGGGAGCCAGGAGTGACAGGACATCGAGGGACAGGAGGATGGATTTGTGCCTGCACTTGTCTCTGTTAGCACAGAAATGGGATTAATTCCATTAATTTTAATCATCTCCTGCATTTGATCCTGATGGGAACCAGGAGGGACTTCAGGAATGGGGAGAGCTTGAAGCCAGAGCTCCCCTTATCCCTCCTTATCCCATCCCTTTCCCTCCCTCATTGGGAATGCATCAGTCCCAATGCCATGGGAGCACTTGGCAAACTGTAATTAAATAATAATAATAATAATAATAATAATAATAGTAGTAATAGTGAATTAATTGAAGGGAATAGCAACTTCTCCATGCTCCCTCATTACAATAAAACCTTTTTGTCCCAAGGAATCCCTTCCCAGATCCCATCTGGGTTTTTTTCTATCTCATGGAAAATTTTCAAGATTTTGAATACTTTGTTGTATTAGATAAGTAAAAAAAATAAATCTGTGGATGTCAGGGAAAAAAAAGTTTAAATATCATGAGTCTTTTTGAGCTAAAAAACCCCAACACACCAAACCAAACCAGGCTTCATTTAATGACTTTCAATCACTTTTAATTTATATCTCAGCTTTTTAAATCATTGCATAGTTTTATTAAAAAATGAGAAGGGTTTTTACACCTGTGACCCCTCAGTTTTCCTTTGGAAGTGCAAAGGGATGCCTTTAATGGCTCCTATTTTTTTCCAAGATTGCTTGTCTTTTCTGATAGTGGATGCTGAGAACGTGGAATCGCGGAATCATGGAATCATGGAATGGTTTGGGTTGGAAAGGAATTTAAAGCTCATCCAGTGCCACCCCTGCCATGGCAGGGACACCTCCCACTGTCCCAGGCTGCTCCAAGCCCCAGTGTCCAACCTGGCCTTGGGCACTGCCAGGGATCCAGGGGCAGCCACAGCTTCTCTGGGAAATCATTTCCAGCCCCTCCCCACCCTCACAGCCAGGAATTCCTTCCCAATATCCAAACGAAATCTGTTTCTGGCAGTGGGAAGCCATTCCCTGGGTCCTGTCCCTCCAGCCCTTGGAAATTGTCTCTCTCCATGTTTCCTGGGGCTCCTTCAGGCCCTGCAAGGCCACACTGAGCTCACCCCAGAGCTTCTCCTCTCCAGGCTGAACAATGCCAGCTCTCCCAGCCTTTCCTCCCAGCAGAGCTGCTCCATCCCTCTGCCCATCCTGGTGCCTCCTCTGGGCTCTCTCCAGCAGCTCCAGGTGCTCCCTGTGCTGGGCCCCGGGCTGGGGCAGCTCTGCAGGTGGGGTCTCACCTGAGCACAGGGACACAGGGGCACAATCCCAATCCCCTCCCTGCTTTTGAATCCATGAAAATCCCCAGCCAGCAGAAAACACACAAAAGCCTCATTCCCCATCCACCTGGGACCTCAGGAAATGCCTTGGAAACATCAAAATTCGGATGTCACGTGAGCGGTGCTGTGACACGAACCCGTCTGGCCCCTTACACAAACACACCACGTCTCATTTGCATAATACCCGATATTCAAATGAGGGAATATTCCTTTTGCTTCATTTAACTGGTTTATTTTCCTACTCTTGGTGTCTTTTTACCACTGGACTGCCTCCCCTTAACCCCCCCAAAAAAGATCCCAACCCATCCTCAAACGACTCCTGATTTCCTGTCACCAACCAGGATTTTTTTGACAGGTTCCCTCGGGGAAAAAGCAAAAAAACCCCAAACTTGACTTTCCCAGAGTTCACAGTGCCCTCATTTACCTTTTGCATAACAAAAGCCCAGCCTTTAATTCTGAATAGGTGTTTTGTGTCCAACCAGGTGTCTTGCAGCACGTTAAAAGTCATCAAAAAGCCAATTTGCTTTGTTTCAAAACATTTCGTTTCAATCGCTGCCAAGGCCTGGGGCGAAACACAAATTTGGGTTTCAGGCAGACAGGGAGGTTTTTAGGTTTTTTGTTGTATTTATCTCTCCTAATCCTATGCTCTGGAAGAGATTTGGAGAAGGAAAACTGAACAGTCATGATTATGGCAAACTGATCCCACCAATAAAGCAATTTCTGTCCAATTAGTGAAAGGAATGATCAGAAATAAATGTCTGGATTTAAAGAAATTGGAGTCTTCTCTCCTCATGGCAGTGGAGATCCTAAACCTTTCACTTCCCCATGGACTTCATCAGAGTTTAGTGAGGATTTCATCGTTTGTGCTCTCCATGTTTGGAAATCAGTGCCACAAATCCATTCCTGCTCTCCCAAAACCACCCCAAATCCTTGGCTGAGGGGTTTAAGCACAAGCTTAAACTCCGTCCTAAGCTGGGGGATGCACGAGGGCATTTTTGGAGTTCCCACACCTGGAAGGGTTTTTTTCACATTCTGAATTTTATGCACTTGAGTGTTCCCAGGGAATTTAATGGGGCTGATCCCACGGGTGAAGCCACTTGTGGGAAAGAGCCTGTAATGTATTTAAGAAGGAAAAACAATGGATGCACAAATAAAGGCCATGACCCAGTGGGAATTCCACCCTGGAGCGGGGTCCTGGCAGGGATCCGAGGCCCTGTGGAGAGAGGAGCCCACCTGGAGCAGGTTTGGTGGGAGGGCTTGGGATCCGATGGGAAGAGACCCACACTGGGGCAGTTCCTGAAGGTGGACCCCATGAAAGCTGGAGCTGTTCCTGCAGGACCGACCCCATGGGAAAAGGGATCCCCTCTGGAGCAGTTCCTGAAGGAATGACCCCGTGGAAGAGACCCACACTGCCCACAAACCCCATTCCCCTCTCCCTGTGCCACTGGTGGGGCAAAGAGAGAGATTTGGGAACACATTTAAGCCCGAGAAGGAGGGATCGATGGGGAGAAGACGTTTTTAAGCTTTTATTTGACTTCTGCTCTGCTTTTGATTGGTGATAAATCCAATTAATTTCCCCAAGTCTGTTTTTTCCTGGCAGTGATGAGTGACCTCTCCTCATCTTTATCCTGATCCATGAATTTTTTGTTGTATTTTCTCTCCCCTGCCCAGCTGAGGAGGGGCTTTGGGGTCCAACCATCCCAAGTGCTGCTGGAACCACCCAGGTTTGATTTTTGTGCTGCTGACACTGAGCTGACACTCAGGGAACGGCCTGCAACGGCTCAGTTGAGTTTATTTCAACATTTCTCACAGGACAAAAACTGTGAACGCAACTGTGGAGCTTTTTGAGCTGCAGCTGAGTCATCTGGGGCCTGCACCTCGTTTAAATATCGTGCTCAGGGCGCCACTTTTGTCACTGCACTTGTGACAGAACTCGGGCCTGGTGCTGAACGAACAACTGAAAAAAACCTCACGGATTTTCTCCTGAACGGAACACTAATTTCAGTCTGAGTTTGTGACTTGATTATTTTTTTTTTGTTTCTTTTTAGGTAACACTTGGAAATTTCGGTTGATGCCTTGAGCTGCAGGACTGAGCTTTGCAGCTGGGCAGGGTCGGTTTGTCACCCACTCGTGGGGCTTTAGTCCTGTTTCCTGGCTGGATTAACTCTGGAACAAATCAAAAGTGCACTCAGAGAGCTCCAGACTATCCCTGTGAGTGGTTTAAGGAATATCCCAGATCTGAGGCTCAGCTTCACCCCATTTTGAATGACCACAGTGCTGGTTGTTGAAAAATCTGAATATTTTTTTTTTAAAGTGAGGAGGAACTTTCAAACCAGGGAGAAAAGTCCCCTGAATTTGTCCTGGGATTCATTCCTGTGATGTGGAATTACAGGAAGAACAGAGCTCAGAGCCACTCAAAGACAGGTGAGGTGCAAGAAGTAAAGCCCACCTGCTCCAGCAGGATTGGGATAAATCCTTCAGCTCTGCCTGCTGGTGTGCAAATCCCAGAGCCTTTCCCACCCCAGCTCTTCCCCATCCTTTCCCTGATCACTTCCATCCACCCCAGAGCCACTTTTCCAATTTACTCCATGGAAATACCCAGTGCAGTTACAGCCTATTAAATATGGGTTTTTTAAGGAGCACATGGTCAAGGGCATTAGAAAAGGCCACACCTCCCACCCAACAGCACTTGTGAACATGAAAATTCAATGTACAGTAGGACATTTATGACCACATTAAATACGAGATGCACAGATGCCCAAATAAAAGCAAATATTAATATTTTTTCTGATAACATCTAAAGGATGCACATCACAACTCGTTTAATTAAACACAAATTAACTGCAAAAGCTCCTTAACCTGCAGCCCTCCCATATGTCCTGCTGGACTGGGGGAAGCATTTCGTGATGTTCTCTCCACAGCTGGATGGGGTGGGCTGAAATCCAGGCAGGAGCAATTCCAAATCCCAGCACAGCATTTTACACTTCAGAACATGGAGAACAAGCAAGTTAAAAATCCCAAATTTTAAGGCTGGGTGGGATGCACCAAATTGGAAAATATTTCATCTTGTTGAGGGCAGAGAGGGTGCAGAGCTCAACAGACCCCACAGGAGGGAAGGAAGGATTCCCCCAGCCCCGAATTCTTTGCAAATTTTTGAATGTTTAGGATCCTTCCATAGAATAACTGGGAATTAAGTTAATGTTCCAACTCCACGTCACAAAGAGGTGGATTTGAATTATGGAATCACAGAATGGTTTGGCTTGGAAGGGAAATCAAAGCTCATCCAGGTCCATGGGCAGGGACACCTCCCACTGTCCCAGGCTGCTCCAAGCCCCAGTGTCCAACCTGGCCTTGGGCACTGCCAGGGA
Source organism: Orthonyx spaldingii (assembly GCA_013397795.1). NCBI lineage: Eukaryota > Metazoa > Chordata > Aves > Passeriformes > Orthonychidae > Orthonyx > Orthonyx spaldingii. The sequence goes on from VZTJ01003243.1 coordinate 19,901, forward strand.
TCCAGGGGCAGCCACAGCTTCCACAAGATCCAAAGGATGAATTCTGGTCTTACATCCTTCCTTACCCACAGCGACCTTTGGTGTACTTTTCTAATAAAAAGAGAAACCTTGGGGTGACCTCAGTGTGGCCTTCCAGGGCCTGAAGGAGCCCCAGGAAACATGGAGAGAGACAATTTCCAAGGGCTGGAGGGACAGGACCCAGGGAATGGCTTCCCAGTGCCAGAGGGCAGGGCTGGATGGGATATTGGGAAGGAATTGTTCCCTGGGAGGGTGGGCAGGCCCTGGCACAGGGTGCCCAGAGAAGCTGTGGCTGCCCCTGGATCCCTGGCAGTGCCCAAGGCCAGGTTGGACACTGGGGCTTGGAGCAGCCTGGGACAGTGGGAGGTGTCCCTGCCATGGCAGGGGTGGCACTGGATGGGCTTTAAGGTCCCTTCCAAACCAAACCATTCCAGGATTCCACCTCTGACACCTCATCTGACTGATAAGCACAATCTGAGGAGCTGATAACACAAACCCCAGTTTTGGGAGGGCTCCTGAGCAGCTCCTGGGAATGGGGATAATTTTGTAGCAGGTGAAGGTTCCACCTGTGGATAATTCCTGCAATGAAAAATGTTTGGTTGGACCCCAGGAGGAATTTCTGCCTGGAAAGGGTGGTCAGGCCTTGGCAGGGGCTGCCCAGGGAGGTTTGGGGTCCCCATCCCTGGAGGTGTCCCAGCAAGGCCTGGAGGTGGCACTCAGAGCTCTGGGCTGGGGACAAGGTGGGCATCGGGCACAGCTGGGACTTGATGACCTTGGAACTTTTCTCCAACCTAAATTATTCCACAAAAACCAGGATTTAATCTAATTGGAGTGTCCAGAAGGCTGAGCTTGGCACCCAGGGGCCACATGCCGTGGATTCAGGGACAACTCTGCGTTTGGAAGAGCCTCCTCCTCTCTGCTCCCATGAACCTGGAGCTAAAGCTGGAGCTCATTTTGCTGGAAAAGGCTCCTGTGCCTGCCAGGGCTGGGGGGAGCCTCCTGAGCTTCCAATCTCCACCTTTCCCAGCTCTCTGATTTCTATTCCTGATTAATGGGATGCTCCGGAGCAGACATCAATGCCCTGGGACAGAGACCCCACAAGGGGCCCTTGTTCCCATTGGCATTTTTCAGGGATAGCCCAGAGCTCCCAATGCCAACCTGAGCCAAGGCAAACACAATGGGAGATGCTGATTTCCCTCAGGAATTTCTCCTATCTTTCATTTTTGAGCCAAACAAAAAGAGATTTTCTGGGGGTTTCGTTTTTTGGGGTTTTTCTGTTTTGTTTTGTTTTGTTTTTTTTAAGCTTGGATTAAAAGATGAACTTAAAATCTGAGTTTAAAAGTCTTTGTCGCTCCTCATCCCATGGTTTTCACAACGGTGGAACACTGGGAAGAGATCACCTGATATCATCAGGAGCCACCTCAGTGATGTTCTGGGATCATCCCAGAGCTCCCTGTGATTCCCACATTTTGTAGATCCAGACTTTTGCCTGTTCCTTATCCATGTGCAGCAATATAAGGTGGATTTTTACTTGAATTGTGCTGAGTTTGGGATAATTACAGGGTTTAAGAATTGTCACATTCGACTTGGACAGAATAAAAAGCAGAGATGAAAAAAAATCATTAAGAAATTTGGTGAATCATGAAATAAATTCATTGTTTAACTTGATGTTCCCCCAATTTTTGTCTCAATTACTCTGAGTTGAAATAAGTCCTTAATTAAAGTAACTGAAAAGGAGCTTTGAATGCGACATAAATTCCCTGCAGGTTTTTAAGAGTAAATTTGTGTAGAGATTTCAGGTTTCCGAGGGAAAATTCCCTCCCTGTTTCTCAGAAAGGCTGAAATCCTCTTCCAAAATAAAATAAAGGTGGAAAACTTGTCCATTTTGGAGGCCTCCACAATCCCACTCCCAGAGTGGTGCATCCTGATGCTTTTATTCCTCAAACCCATTTGTTCTGATGATGTCAGAAATGTCTCCCTAAAGGGCTGAGTTATTTCATAAAGGATTTTTATTTCCTGTTGGATGAGGATGTAGAGGAATTTTATTGGGATTCTGAGCCTTGTAAAAATCCCAGCTTTTTCCAGACAACTTCTGATCCATCTGGGGGGCCTCTGTTTACGTGATTCTGTAAAATTTTGGCTTCCCCACCAAACCTGATACAAGAATTGTGCAATAAACACAATTTAATGACTGTCTATTACATCAAACCACCGTAATTAATGTACAATTAATGCACTGTGGAGTTGTTTCATAAATTAATACTCACGTTACACCAACCCCACATGGAATATAAAGAAAAGCTGTTCCTGCTGCACACAAAACGTGTGAAGCAAATAGGAACCATATTTCAAATTTAAATGCCATATTTCCTCGAGATCTCCATATGTCTCCTTAATTCCTCTCATTTTTCCACGATTATCTGCATTTAGTTCCTCTTTTTTCTGTGTCTCAGAACTGGTTCAAGTTCAGCTCTTGTAGAGCCAAAGACAAAACTGAGCTGTTGATAAATTTTAATAAAATTTTCAAGTTTTTGGTTGGATTTCCAGCTGTTAATTTGGGATTTCTCTCCTCAGAGATGCTGAAAAAAGAAAACTAAAGATGGAAATAGTTTAGCTCCTTGTGCAGAGATTAATGAAGTAAATTTAGGACAAATTGATAGGATTTAAGTATTTGAAAATGCAAAAATGTATAAAAAGCTCCTCTATTTTAACTGCCAGGGCCTGGAGTGACAGGATGAGGGGGAACGGATTAAGGTGGTGGAGGGCAGGGTTGGATGGGATTTTGGGAAGGAATTGTTTCCTGGGAGGGTGGGGAGGGGCTGGGATGGAATATTCATTTTGGAAGGCTCAGAGTCAGAACAGAACCAGCAACAAGAATAAAACACAGAACCAGGAAAATCCAGGGAAGTGAATGTAAAATAAAAAACTAAACACAATTAATGTGTGCACCACATCTTTCCTCCGTTCCTTGGTGTTGCCTCTGGCTCAGGCCCACCCAGAAGAGTCTAAATATTGATTAACGCCTCATTCCTAAAAATAGGATGGGCTGCAAAGACATTCCTGTTGGGGAAGATGAAATAGGAAAGCCTTATAAATATGATTGCCTGGCAAAAGATGTTGAGAATATGGAAACTATAGGCGAGATTGAGATGAGAACAAGCTTTGAGTTACCAAACCCCAGTCACTGAACAACTGGAAAACAACGGCATGGCCGACTGTAGTAATCCCCTCGTTGATTAAACAATGCCCTCTGCTTGCAGACAGGTCCAAGGGTCAGAGCAGACCCTCCCAACTTATCAGAGGATTCAAAAAGTAGATTTTAGAGTTTAAAATGTAACATCCTATGGTAATGCAATGATTCTTACAGGCTGTATGTAAATGTTATAGGATTTGTAGCTTATACCAGATTGGTTAATGAGAATTAGAATATTCAGCACAGAAGATGATTTATTGGATTGTAAACGGGAACCACGTCACTTTTCTACACTTTTTGCCCCTTTTCTATCCTTTTCTGCCTCTTCTCCAGCTTTCTTGCTCGCTCTCTTACTTCTCTGACCTGCTTCGAGCTGCGTCTGGCCGCTCCCAGCAGGTCCCCTATACCCACACTCTTCTACAATAAACTTCATCTCTAAAACCTGACTTCAGAGATCTCTCGTCATCATCTGTCCCGACCGCCCGAAACCGAACTGCACAGCATCCCCGCAATTCCCATCCTGCCAGGCCTGCTTCTAGCACAAGGCACAGGAAACCTCGCTGGATTGGGCTGATCAGCTTTAAAAACAACCATTTAAATAAGAATATGAACCAACACGCTGGGATTCTGCTCCTGGAGCCAGGTTTTCCACGCAGAAAGAGGGAAAGGTGCAAATCCAACCTGGCTGGACGAGTACAACCAGTGGATGTTGGAACATGCTTTGAACTCGGAGTCAGCCTCTTCCCGTTTCCATTCTCCTTCCACGAGGAGCCGCCACCAAGGCCATGCACCACAAATCATTAGTGTGCTTTAAGGCACTGCAAAGGGGAGGGGAAAAAAAAGCGGGAGAAGAAAGAGGGAGGGGGCAGGGAGAGGATATTTGGTCTGCTCTTAATTAAAGGCAGCTGATGACATCGAATGATTTGTCTGAGGCACTTCTGAGCTGTACCCGCTGCTGTTTACACTCGACAGCTGGACATTCTTTCCTGCCTGCATTGTTTGAACTCTGGCCAATGGCACAATCGTGAAATCTTTGGGAGTGGGTTTGGGATACAAAATTGACCTTTTTTCTGCGAGACAAAAAGAGAGGTAGGGAAGGGATAACTCTATGTTACATCAGAGAGGTTGGGATTTATTAGGTTGTACGTTCTGTGTTGCAAAACAGTGCCTCTGGTCAGTTTTGGAGTGGTTATTAAGAGGTTTTGTTTCCTCACATCTGCTGACAAAAAGAAATCATCATCCTCTGACCTTTTCCTCCCAGAAGATGTCTGGTTTGGGGAGGGAATAAACCAGAGCATCCCTGTATTCCTGCCCTGGGAGTGGGATGCAGAGCGTCTCACTGGACTGCAGGGCTTGCTCTGAACTGGGTTATTAGGAGAATAAAAATCCTAAATTAAGGAAAGCAGAAGGGTTAAATATGAGATCTCTGAATCCAGCTCTCAGTCTGTCACGAACTGAGAAGCTGGAAAACTTTTGTCAAAGCCAAACATGTCCTGGACACTCCAGAAGTTCTCTCTAAGCCCCCTCTTCACCCTCCAAAATCGACAGCTCATTACACATTGAAACACTTCCCTAAAAAGGACAGAGAAAGAAAATTATTTTTGTCTCATCCCTGAAGTTTGGATTAACCACAGAACTGATTTGACCCAGATATCTCCAGCTGCCCCTGGACTTGCCTGCAGGGCTTTGGTTGCCAGCTTTGGTCGGATGATGCTGCTGTTACTCACCAGGGCTGGGGTGCTGCTGCTTGAGCTGATGCTTTTTGTTTCCTAGACTGGAGCTTGGGCTGAAATCACACACAGAATAAACAGGAAGGATATATTTAGCTTCTGCAGCTTGCTTGGAATGGGAAATCTTTACTTTAAAGTCCTGCAGTCATCTTAAAAAGCTTACACAGCTCTCAGGGTTACCCTCGAGTTGGAGGAATCGTCCTGCAGTGGTGCCTCTACTCCACTTCGTGTTTTATTTTATGTGGAGATTGAGTTACCAGATTTGGTTGATTTGTTAATTTAAATATAGGAATAAAAAAACCTATAAGCTTTAAATGTAAGAATAGAAATAGGAAAACCCCCTAAATTCTTAGATTTTGTTAGCCAGGTTTGGCAGCACTTATCTGTCTTTACATTAAGTTAAAATCTAAGACAAAAATTCCTGAACTGAATATCCGAGTGCCTTCCTCCTCTACCCCTGAATGCCCCAGATTTCTGGAAAGAGAGACAGCCAAAGATATGGAAAACCACATTGCACACGCCCAAATGTATCCCAGCAATGTCCCAGCAATGCTGGGAAGGCACCGAGGCAGAGCAGAGCAGAGTCCCTGCCCCACAGACCCTCCTGTGGCATTTTCAGAACTGCCCATCACTGGCCTAAATGAAATTAATTGGAGTTTTCCCCTAATTTACTTCTAGTTTAGACCAAGGAAAAATGTCCAGAATTTTCCTTTCCACTCTAAAGTTTTAAGTTTTTCAATTATTCAGTAAAGCTGAGATCTTGGTGAGGATGAATCAGATTTCTCTGAGGCAAAAATTTGCCAATTTTCATGGATCTCCTATTTTGGTCTCATTTTCCTCAGAGCCTCACAAAGCCCCCAGGGAAGATTCCCTGATGGAACACCTGGGAGGCTCCACATTTGCTGTAAAGGATGATTTACCTGGTGCACTGGGACTGGGATCTTTCCCAAGCTGGATGGCTCCTGGTGCCATCCATGGATTTCTGTTTTGTGCCTGTCAGAGTCGTCCTGATCCATCAGTAAATTGTTTTCCACCCAAGAGATTTGGATTTATTTCTTTCTCTTCTTTTTATTTGTCACTGAGTGCCACATCCAGTCATTCCTTGAGCACTTACAGGGATGGAGAATCCAAACCTCCCTGGGTACCCCTTCCAAGGCCTGACCACCCTTTCCATGGAGAAATCCTTCTTGTCCTTCCTAAACCCTTCTAGTTTGGCTTCAGCTTCACCAATGATTCTCCCTCCCTTCCTCAGGAGAAATATAAGAATATTTTAGAACTAAATCACAATAAATTAACACTAATTCAGACTTTTGCTGCCAATCAATGTCGTGAGAGGCAAATCCAAGGTCAACAAACAACCCCAAGGCAGGCAGCATGTGCCATTCCAGCTGGGAATCTCATCCATGTAAGGGAGTGTGGATTTACACCACAGTTATGCCCTGAGCAGGTGGGCTTGATGAGCAACGAGATGAGTCAATCCATGTGGGGCTCAAGGGGATTCCCTGGATAGCACTGAATCATCCAGCACCAATCCCGGGAAATAATTCCCACAGTTGGGAACAAACAGTGAAGGCAGCAGAGGGAGGATTTGGGGTCAGCATTCATCTCTTGGGCCAGTGCTGAGTCACAGCCGGGATCGGAGGGGAGACAGGGATGTCACAGCTGGATGTGTTCAGCCAGGAGAGGAATCAAAGGCAGGAGCACTTCCCGGCTCGGGATATTTATTTGTAATTCCTGATTGTGTTTAGGTTGTCCCCTGTGAAGAGCTCTCACAATCAGCAGGGCTGGCCTGGCCCATCAGCACCTCTGATGGGACACACGGACACGGCCTCGAGAGGGACACACTGACAGGGCCTCGTTAGCAGGGAAACGAGGCCTGGGAGAAGCCCTGTGGAAGTCATGGTTAGTCATGGAATCATGGAATGTGGTTCCATGGGCAGGGACACCTCCCACTGTCCCAGGCTGCTCCAAGCCCCAGTGTCCAACCTGGCCTTGGGCACTGCCAGGGATCCAGGGGCAGCCACAGCTTCTCTGGGCACCCTGTGCCAGGGCCTCCCCACCCTCCCAGGGAACAATTCCTTCCCAATATCCCATCCATCCCTGCCCTCTGGCAGTTTAAAAGCATTCCCTGTACCCTCTCACTATTTATCCCTATAAAAAAATCCCTCTCCCTCCTTTTTATAACCCTCTTTAGGCCCTGGAAGGGGCTCTATGGTTTCCCCAGAGCCTTCTCTTCTCTAGGTGAGCACCCCCAGCTCTTCCAGCCCATAAATTTATATCCCTAACCAGTTTAAACAGCTCAGTTTGGTTTGCTTCCTGCATTTTCCAAGCAAAGAAGATGAAGACAAGGATACAAACACAGGAAATAAGTTTATGACTCCCAGTGTCCCACACAGGGAAAGCTGTGGCCTGGGCCAGGGCAGGGACACTTTTGTTGGCCAAATTCCCACCTCAGCCCCACAGGGATTGCTCAGGATGGGCTTCAAATCCATGGGACGTGCTGGGCTCACAGGGATGGGGTTTAGTGAAGGGACATCAGCAGGCAAAAATATTTCCTGGGAATGCCGTCATCAGCTGATTCCCCAGGATCAATGATCAAAGGCCTGCTTGGAAAACGCAGCCTAACCAGGTTAACTGAGGGGATTTGCCCTTTTTTTCTGGTTTTCTGCTCCTCACATCAATAAAGTCACTTCAGGCTGAGCTGAAGTACCCAAATCAAACCAGAAATGTGGGGGTTTGTGTTTAATTTTATTAAATCAGCTCCTTTAGGCCTCTGCCAGTTTACACCAGTGAGGACGTGGTGTGAGCCCCCTAAGAACTTACTCCTAAATGCTAACACATATCCTGCTAAAAACTCACAATCTGAGGGAAAAAAACTCACACAAAATCCCGAAAATCTCCTGTTTCATCCCAGAAAACCAAGGATTTAACCATAGAATATGAAGAAATCCAAAGTGCATATTTTCAGCTGAGTTAGATTTCCATATTCCCTGATTTTAGGAGCATTAGATCAACACTGGTTAGTTTTGCTTCAGTCATCATTTCCAGCAGAAATTTATCGTTTCAGGGGTTTTATAACTTGTAAAACTTTTATAAAGTTGAGGAAAAAGCTGATTTTTCAGGCCTCAGTGCTGTTGTATTTTTATATGCAACAAATATAAAAGAGAATCACGGCTGTCATGGCTTTGATTATTTTTAGAAAGAGGAAGAACTGCAAATACAGTAAAAAAATCAAAGTATTTAACCATTAATTTTACACAAAGAATCTGGGCAACCCTCCCCAAGTATGTCAATTGATAGCAAATAAAACCAGACACAGACAGTGGGGAAATTCTCGTTCTTCACATCCAAAAACTGAACACATCCTGAAGTCCGTCCTTCCTCCAAAAGGCATTGGAGTGTGGATGTAACTCTTGGAAAAGGATTTTCTGCTGGGCAGGCAGGATTTGGCCCCCTCAGCTCGTTCCTAATGCTCCTGAAATTACTCATGGGCATAAATATTTGGGAGAACGGGGCCTCAGTGAGGAGCTGTGTCTATATGAGGAATAAAATGATTCCAAATGATGCCATCCAAGAGGAAAATGCTCCCAGACTCGCTGTCTCCACCGGGCAGCTGTGACCAGCACGGGGTAGGAGCCAAGTGAATGCCCATGGCACGAGGTCACAGCTCCAAGGGGTTGGATTCTCCTGGGAATTCATCTCCAGATGAACCCTGGGAGGGAAATAGAACTTCCATGGCTGACGACAGCTTGCAGAGGAATAAAAACTTCTTTCACCCTGTTCAATCCATGTTTGTAAAGATAGGATTGAGGTTCTCTGTGGCTGGAGGGACAGGACAGAGGGAATGGGTTCAGACAGACAGAGAGTAGGATTAGATGGGATTTGGGGAAGGAATTGTTCCCTGGGAGGGTGGGAAGGGGCTGGGATGCAATTCTCAGAGAAGCTGTGGCTGCCCCTGGATCCCTGGCAGTGCCCAAGGCCAGGTTGGACATTGGGGCTTGGAGCAGCCTGGGACAGTGGGAGGTGTCCCTGCCATGGCAGGGGTGGCACTGGATGGGCTTTAAGGTCCCTTCCCACCCAAACCATTCCACGATTCCATGATTCCATTATATCTCTCTGATCTGTGATTTTTCAGTGTTGGGGTGGGAGCTGTGACTTTTAATCCCTTTTATTTTCCCTCGTCCTTTCCATTCCCCACCAAACCAGGCTTCCCCATGTGACCTAACAAGGAGAATGTAAACTCCCAGCACTGAAGGTTGATGCAAAGCTTTTGGAATTTTTAACACTGAGGAAGAATCCTCTTTTCTGTTCCTAATGTGTGAAACCCCAGGCTGGGATCCCTGGCTCTCCACAGGAACTGTGAACAACATTTTGGATCCCAGGAAAATCTCTTCACCTAAATGTTTATGGACACTGCTCTTCTCCATGTTGGGAGCTGCCAATCCCAAATCCCACCCCCTAAGCTGATTCCTGGGGGGCTATGGGAGACTCACTCCATTGGAGATGCTTTTCCTGGGAAAAACAGCCACTGCTGTGATGTTTTGGGGAGTTAAGATGCAGCTGGGTGGGTGTCACAGCTCCCCAGCCTCCCATTCCAGCTAAAAACACTTCCTGACTCCTCCCAGTTGGAATTTGCTTTTTTTTATTATTATTATTTTTTTTTAATTTGAAGAAGATTGGTGGTGGTGCCTTCTAGGAAGTGAAGGTGGGGAAGTTTCCAGCCTGATCCCTTCACACCTGTTCTCCAAAGCAATATTTTCCCATTTTTATCTCTGCCAATGGATCCAGTTCATCCTCACGGCATTCCAAGCTTGGAAAAGCAAAAGAGAACTGAGGGCTACTAAAAACCAGGGAATGTTCAATTGGTTGAGCTGAACAGAGCAAACCAAGAGAGAATTTAAACCAGTTTTTCCTGAAGGGAATTTGCTGGGTTTTACACTGGGAAATAACTTTGAATTTAGAGGTTTTGGAGGTTTTGTTATTTTTAAGTTGAAAATATCTTGGAAGAGAGCTGGGCTGTGGTGGGAAGCACTCTGCATTTGGGATAGGAGAGGGAATAAAAAGAAATCCAAGAGCAGAACCAAGCAGGAGCCAGGGATTTTCAGCTCCTGTGTGTGTCCATCTATTTTTATCCCAGAAAGAAGCTGTGTTTGCTTTCCCTCCGCTCACCTCCTGCTGTGGGATTTCCAGGATCCATCCCAGCACCTGGATTTTCCCTGAGCCTGCTGTGTTCTGCCTCCAGGACAGGACAAATCTGGCAGCTGCTTCACTGGAAGCAGAACAGGAGCAGAGCCGGATGTTCCGCACTTCCAGGGGCACCAGAGGGATGTCATTTATTCCTTTTCCTTAGGATTCTTCTGGCAGGCTTCACTGCTTTCTTTTGGACATCCAGACAGCGGGAAAAGTGTTTATTTTCCCTTTTTTTGGTTCAGGAGGGTATCTTTTCTCCTCACACTTCTGTTGTTTCTGGTGTAATTGGAGAAAGTTCCTCTTTTCCCCTCGTTTTCCTTTCCTGAGCCTGTGAGACAAAGGAAAATTTGGCTGCAGCAAAGTGCCCTGAAAGGGGAAAGAAAGCAGAGGCTGAGGCACCAAAACAAGACTTCCAAATGTTTTTCCATTTGCAGAGCAGCAGAGCCAGGAAGGAAAAGCCACATCCCAACCTCTCTGAGGCCAATTGGGTAAAGGATCCACCTGAGGAATCCAAACTCATCACTCTTCCCCTCATAATTATGATTATTAATTCTCTAGTTTCATATTGATATAGAATTTCCATGGGCTGCATCCCCTCTGCCCAAGCCCAGATCAAAAATTGCCCAATATTTAATGCCAAAACAAAGCAAAACAACCATGCTAGACTTAAAACTGGTTCTAAGTCTAAGTCTAGACCGCTCAGAAAAGTGTTTTTTCACGGAAGAATTAAGAGGGCTGAAGAAAATTTCAATTATTTGGTGCTGCAGCCCCAGATGATTCAATATCAAAGAGAAAATCACCACTGATTTTGCCATCAGGATCTCTAAATTGAGGCTGAAATGCTGGAAAAATAAAAATCTCCATAATTAAAATCATAAAAGGAAAAAGAAAAAGGTCTTTGGAGATTGAACTTGGCTGGAAATGAAACAAAACAGAGTAAAACACAAAAGAAAGAAATTCAAAACGGGAAAGTTTGAGGAAAAGTGCCTTCACATTTGGGTGGTCAAGGCCAAGTGAGGAGAAATCCACACAAATTTTCCATAAAATGCAGAATTTCCATCAGAACTTTTCTATCAGCAGTGGTTCCCTAAGGAACCAAAACATTGCTGCGAACACACCAGTAGGAATTTGTGATCCCAAAGGAAAAAGAATTCCTGATCTGCAAACGTGATCCATGCAATGAATCCCTGAGGGAAACGGCAAATTCCAGGCACTGCCCCTGTCTCACAGCGAGGGACCGGGAATCACTCCGTGTCTCTTGTCCCTTCATTCATTCAGTTCCGTCATAATGATAAACTCTCAGAGAATAATCCCGTTTCTCCTAGGAAAATGGGATTAAGGATAATGCCCAGAATGAAGCCAGGGCTGCTGAGGTGGGGAATGGCTCTGGATGTCAAAGGATGAACAATAATCTCTTTCCAGGGGCAATTCCCAGACCTTGGGGGTTGCCTGGATGCGGCTGTTCCCTGCAGCCGGAATTTTTCCTGTTTTTTATTTTATTTCTCTGTTGGGTCACTGTCCTAACTGAAGAACATGGAGGACATTGTCTCCATTCCCCAAAAAAACCTTCTCAGAGTGTTTCTTCCTGCTTGAATAAGGTGAATATTTTCAAGAGTAAATCATGGAATATCTTGAGTGGAAGGGATCATTGATCCAAGCCCTGTCCCTGCAGAGATTCCCAGCAATCCCCCCTGTGCATCCCTGGCAGCGGTGCCCAAACGCTCCTGGAGCTCTGGCAGCCTCGGGGCCGTGCCCATTCCCTGGGGAGCCTGGGCAGTGCCCAGCACCCTCTGGGGGAAGAACCTTTGCTGCTCTCCAGCCTGGCCCTGCCCTGGCCCAGCTCCAGCTGCTCCCTGGCTCCTGTCCCTGTCCCAGGAGCAGAGATTGGAGCTGCCCCTCTGAGGAGCTGCAGACTGAAAACTGAATCCCATTTCCCAGGAAAAACGGGCTCCTGTGCTCCAGAGGGGATGTGGAGCCCAGCCCCACTCCAAGGTCACTGCAGTGCTGTCCCTGAGAGGTCTGGGGGGAGAAGATGCCTGGGAGGGCCCTCAGAGGATGAGGGTGGCCGGGCAGGGGGTGCCACACGTCAGGAGGGTCTCAGGGGTGCTCCTGCTCCCGTTCTGTCCCTCCCACACCCAGTTTCTCGTAGGGGCACCGGTGGCAGCTCCGGGTTTGCCTGCAAACTCTGTGAACCCAGGAGCTCTTCCCAACAGCCCCATCCCACAGAATTCCTGCTTTGGGATCAATGCAGGTACCCCTGTCCTGCGGGAGCCACTTCAGAGGATCCCACAATGGTTTGGGTTGGAAGGACCTTAAAGCCCACCCAGCCCCACCCCTGCCATGGCAGGGACACCTCCCACTGTCCCAGGCTGCTCCAAGCCCCAGTGTCCAACCTGGCCTTGGGCACTGCCAGGGATCCAGGGGCAGCCACAGCTTCTCTGGAAAAACTCTGGCTCCCCACCCTCACAAGGAAGGATTTATTCCCAATATCCCATCCAAACTCCCTCTCTGTCAGTTTGAAGCCATATCCCATTTTCCTGGCACTCCAGTTCCTGATGAATTGTCCCTCTCTGGCTGCCTTGGAGCCCCTTCAGCCCCTGGAAGGTGCTGTGAGGTCTCCTCACATCCCTCACTTCTCCAAGGCTGCCAGAGCTCCAGGAGCCTTTGGGCACCGCTCCCAGGGATGCCCAGGGTGGGATTGTTGGAGGGTCTGTGCAGGGCCAGGGCTTGGACTGGATGATCCTGGTGGGTCACTTCCCACTCAGGACATTTCCTGATTCCATTCGTTAATTAATTTCCTGGTTTACTTACTCATTAGGGCAAAAATTATTTTTTTTTTTTTTGGTTTATTATTTCCCTTGCTGTCTGCCTCAATAATGTGGCTGAAGATAGGAGCAGAGGAGCATCCCTTCAGCTCCTCACGGCTGCCACACAATTCCAACTCTTCCTCATCCCCTCCCAGAGCTTTTTTATTAAAAAACCCCATGAAAACCCAAAGGAAAATCAGGCCAGAACAACAAAATCCTCCCTTTTGACTCAGAGTCTGACTGCTACTTCCAGAGGGACTTTTCCCAGCATGGTCCACATTGGTCTGGCTCTCACGCCACCCCACTCCTCCCTGCCAGCTCCTGGGGCTCTCCCAGGGCTGTCCCCCCGGGGCTGGACGTGGTGACCTCACGGAGACGTCAGCCAGGCCTTCATCTTCCAATTTGGAACCCAATATAAGGCCAGGCTGCAGTCGCTGCCAGGGCAGGAGCAGGAGGGCTGGGAGGGAGGGAAGGGCTGGAAAAGCCTGCAGGAAAGGAGGTCAGAGAGTTCAGGAAGGCTCACATTAACTTGTAGGGTCACTCCTTGGGAATTTTAATTTTTTCCTCTTTGTTTCCCCTTTCTTTTAATTTTTTCCTCTTTTTTTCCCCTCTTTTTTAAAAATTTATTCCCCTTTTTTCCTATTTTTTCCACTTTTCCCTATTGGGTATTTCTCTGCCTTCACCTTTCCCTCTCATTTATAATCTGGTGGGGTGAAGATTTACATCCATGAGGAACTGGGAAACCCCTGTTCCCAGGAACACATCCCAAATGGGAGATCCTCCCCTGGAATTCTTCCCTTCTCCCCTGAAATACTTCCCTGTGGACCCTGGGACCTGAACACTTCCCTCAAAGCACAGCCCTGTGATATCCTCACAGATTTCTGGGGAAGCAGAGCTGGAACCCTTTGGAAAATCCGTCCTGCAAACCCAAGAGCAGGTTCTGTCCTGTCGGGTGTGTCCCAAACAGGACAATTTAATTAAAGGCCCAGCCCTCCCTGTGTGTTTAGGATCACCCTGAGGTGCCTATTCCCAGATATTCCCAAGTTCTCCTCTCCAAAGGATTTGGCCAAGTGGAGGAGCAGCTGCCTGGCTGCTCCCAGCCCCAGACAGTGGCCACATTCCTGTAGGGAGCCCTGGGCCTGTCCAAGAAAATTAGGGAGGAGAAACGAGAACCTGTTGCTATCCCAAAATGGAGCTGTTTGCCTCGGGATGGGAAGCTGAGTCATTGTCCTGCTCCTTTTACTCTCCAGCTGTCGGATTTGCTGCTTCATTTTTTCCATTTCCTTCCCTACCTTCGTTTCCAGCCTCTCAAACATCAGATCTCAGCTTTCCATGGTGACATCACCAATCCCACAATGCCCAGGACTCCTCAGTTTTGGAACGGGGAGCTGATGCTTTCCAGCAATATCCTCATGCCCATGGGACACATGGAATTATTTATGGAAAAAATCATTTTTAAGCATCCCCAAGCCAGCTCTCACCTTCTCTCCCTCTATCCCAACAGCTCCTGCTGTTCTAATTAAGAGGTGATTAGCGGTTCCTTTATGTTCCAGGGGATTTTATCCAGTTTATCCATGATATTCCCATTCCATCAGGCATTTAGGGAAGTGTTGGGAGGCTGAAGTTCTTGGCATTGATGCTGGATGTGACTCATGAGCTGGAGGTGGGCAGGTGACATCACCAGCAAAGGGAAACAAGGACTGCGAGGGTTCAAGGATCTCAATTTAAAGTAATAAAATATCCAGACACAGAGGATTAGCAGGAAAATTTGCCTCTGTCAGGAGCAGGGTAGCCCAGAGAGAATAAATTACATCCTCTTGCTTCCTTCAGCCACCGGGTTCTTGTCAGGCTGGAAAAAATCGGAGAAGCCAAGAAAAAAAAGGGAAAAGAAAAAGAACCCAGCTGGCTTTGACAGAAATGCAGCCATTACCTCAGTGAGCTTCACAGGAGGGCTGTGAAAGCAGACAAACTTTCTGGGTTCTGTCCCAGATTCCCAGATTTGGATTTCCTTCCCATAAAGACAGGGAGAGATGTGGAGTTAGACACAACAAAAGTGGGTTTGGGAGCTGAACACGAGGAGCAGCAGGAGCAGGGCTGAGCTCCCCAGGGACTGAGCTTCTCCTCTTCTGCCTCGTCATGGCCAGGAATCCCAGCTCTGCTTTTTATCCAGCTCCCAGGGCTTGAGGCTCCAGGTGGGAATTCCAGCATTCCCATCCAGCTGACCCCGCTGAAGGGAAGGGGGGGCAGGGTCCTTGAAGCCCCATCCCTGGAATTGTTTAGGGCCAGGACCTGAGCACCCTGGGATGGTGGAAGGTGTCCATCCCCACGGCAGGATTTGGAATGGGATGAGCTCTAAAATCCATTCCAACCCAAAGCATCCCTTGATTCCATGAACTCTGAGCCCGTGGACATGAGGACACAGCAGTGACCGTTCCTGGGGAGCAACACGAGGTGCCCTGAGCTCATCCAGGAGCAGCAGGTGCTCAGAAAACATGGGAAAAACGACACCAGGTGAATGTGAAGGCAGTTCTTCATCCCGGGGCATGGCAGCAAAAGCTCTTTGGGAAAACCTCACATTCCTCCTTCAGGAATGGCCTTCAGGTGAAGGAGGGCAGGGTTAGATGGGATATTGGGAAGAAATTCCTTCCTGGCAGGGTTTTGAGGCCCTGGCACAGGTTGCCCAGAGAGTTTGTGGATTCCCCATCCCTGAAAGTGTCCAAATCCAGGCTTGATGGGGCTCTGAGAAACCTGATTTAGGGGAAGGTTTCTAAACCTAAAGATCCTAAAATGTGGTGGAGCACAAACCAGGATCTTTCCCAGGCACCTTCCCAAGTGTTGTGCCTGGTTCCTTGAAGCTGTTTGACAGGAAAATGAGGGAATGATCTCAACTCTGCCTTCATTGCTGACAAACCACGGCCTGAGGCACCCACGGACACCAGGGGCAGATCCAGGCACACAAAACTCAACCCAGAGCTTGCTCAGGGTGAGCTGCACCTGGGATTTGTCCCCTGGAGCCCTCCCCGGGGCGTCCTTTGTGGCTGTCACAGCCCCGGCAGCGAGGGAAGGTGACAAACAGCTCCTCAAAGTGACAATTTTGCTGCTGCTTTCCTGCCCAAATTCCCCACCTTAAGGAGGAGAAAACAGGGAATGAGCAGCCAGGAAGATTTGGGGTGTCCCCAAGCCCAGGTCCAGCAGGTGACCGTGGGCTCACTGATTTTGTCTCCCCTCTGTGCCACCTTTTCACTCAGAATTTTTCTGAGCTCCAGCACAAAAACGCCTCCCATGAAAGGCCCTTTCACCTTTCTTGTCACCTTTTCTCTCCCCACAGCGCAGCCACAGCCGGTGGCAGCCAAAGGAGATTGCTACAGCTCCTGTCAGCTGAGGTTTGGGAAAAAAACCCAAATGCACAAAACCCCAAACCCCAAAAAAAGCCCCCACGAGCACCGTGCAGAGCAAGGGCTGAGCTGTGCTGTTCTCACGGGGGGGAGGAGAGGAAACCACTTTTATTGCAGCAGCTCTGCAGCTACTGCCAGGAACTGGAGCAGAAAGCTCTAAGACCTGTTGAAATCTCCACGATTTTTATGGCTGGCACCTGGATTTTTACCCTATCACCTGCCCAGGTAGAGCTTGGCTTAAAGAGAGCTGATGCTGCTCCTCTGGGCTCCCAAAGAAGGAGATCCTGCAGGATATTGGATATTTTCTCCTGTGTTTTGTATTAAGTTTATCTACAAGATTTGGGCACTGGCCTAACCCATCCTGGGTGCTCTCAGGCCTTCATTTAAGTTTCCCATTTCTGCATTTCTGTTTCCCAGCAGCTTAGGAGTTGGGTATTAGGGAGGAATTCTTCCCTGTGAGGGTGGTGAGGTCCTGGCACAGAAAAGCTTTGGCTGCCTCATCTCTGGAAGTGTCCAGAGCAGCTTGGAAGGGGCTTGGAGCAACCTGGGATAGTGGAAGGGTTGGGGTTGGAACTGGCTGAGCTTTAAGGTCCCTTCCAACCCAAACCATTCTGTGACATCACCCTGATGTGTGATTTTTGTAATTAGCCACTTAGTCCATTTTTATTTTCGATATCAAAGCAAATATTTGCAATGAGAGCTTGGAGCTGACCCCCTCGCCCTCCTCTGCACCTCGAGGCCCTTCCAGGCTGCTTTTGGGGTTGCTGAGGTGTCCTGCAGGCCTCCCCTACCTGCTCACCTCTGACAAGAACCGAAAGCAGAGGCTGCTTCCTGACCCCGCTGCCACCGAGCCCGAAGAAAAGAAACCCTCAGATGTTTCTGGGCGGCAGCTGCACGTCAAAAATAGTCCCTGGCCAACAGCCCCAGTGCCCTGCGAGCACGGGGAGGTTCTGCTCTCACAAATATGGTTCTCATTTATTGGAAGTGAGCACTGAGTCCTTTTTCCAGCATCACTGACGAGTGGGAACTGAAACCTGCCGGTGCTCAGGCCTGTGTTTGACACCAAAGCTGTTTGCTGGTGATTCAGCCACTGCTGAGATGGATTCTGATCCTTAAAGGGCAATTTTTTTCTGGCTGGATGAGGATTTGTCGTTGTGTTTGGTAATTGGATTGGAAATTTTATTGGGGGTGCTCACCTGGAGAGGAGAAGCTCCAGAGAGAGCTCAGAGCCCCTTCCAGAGCCTGGAGGGGCTCCAGGAGAGCTGGAGAGGGACTGGGGACAAGGGCTGGAGGGACAGGACCCAGGGAATGGCTTCCCAGTGCCAGAGGGCAGGGCTGGATGGGATATTGGGAAGGAATTGTTCCCTGGGAGGGTGGGCAGGCCCTGGCACAGGGTGCCCAGAGAAGCTGTGGCTGCCCCTGGATCCCTGGCAGTGCCCAAGGCCAGGTTGGACACTGGGGCTTGGAGCAGCCTGGGACAGTGGGAGGTGTCCCCGCCATGGCAGGGGTGGGATGGGATGAGCTTTAAGTCCCTTCCCACCCAAACCATTCCATGATTCCATTTGTGGCTGTGCCACATCAGGATTAAAGCCACGTTCCCAGGCACATCCTAAACTCCACATAATTAACACTGAGCTTAACCCCATCCAGCCTTGGGAGGGCCTGGGTCTGGACACCCCAGGCGTGCCAAGCTTTTGAATCCTGCCCAGAAAAAGCAACAAAATATAAACTGGGAATTAGGACAGAGCAGCCAGAATCACCAGGAATTTCCCTGGGTGTGTTTTGAGGTGACTGCGCTTCCAACCCTCTGCTTCCAAGAGAATTTCACAGGCACCGTGACAAGCCCTTGAGACAAAGGCAACAACCCGTGTAAATCCCGGGAATTACAGGGCTTTGTGGAGGGATTCTGGTGTCCCAGCAGCCCCGGGGCAGTGTCCCAGCAGGAGGCTGCTCACTCACTTCCCTGTTTATCCCAACCCAGCAAAGCTCAGGTGTCCCTGGGACATTTCCAGCACCTCAGGTGTCCCTGTGATGCATTTCCAGCACCATCCCGGCTGTCCCAGCTGCTCCAGGGAAATATTTAGACCCACACACTCCTGGCAGGAATATCCAGGCAGTAAAATGTCACTCCTGCCCTTGCAGAAGGCTGAGTTGGCCTCACACCCCACTGCCCCCGTGAGCAGGGGATTTTTCTTTAGGGTTTCACTCCTTGTCACAGCTTTTAGGCCATTGTGGGGCACGCTGAGTGTTGATTTTCCTCCCCCAGATGGTGGGAATTGTTCTTTTCCAGCCTCCCACTTGGCGTGGTTCCTTGCCAAGGAAAACCCAGGTGCTGCTGGGTTCTTGTCCGGGCTCCAGGCAGGAGCCTTCCCTCTGAGTCAGGAGAAACCCAATCCCCCCAGCAGGCCTGCAGTCGGGGCCGAGTTGCAAATTGCTCAGACAAGACATGAAATGGAGGTCCTGACCACGGCTGGTTGGGAAAGATCCCCCAGTGCTGCTTGCAGAGGTTGGAGGAGGAATCCACAGAACTTTCCATTACCTCCTGCCTGGAGTTTGCTCCTCCTCCACTCCTGGCCGTTGATGTAATTGTGTCCTGTCTGCAGCCATTTGGGATGGATCCGCTTAGGAGTGGAGAATTATCCTTTTAAGGGTATTGTTCAGCATTCCCTGCCTTCGTGTTCCAGGCTAAGCCAGACCCTTCCTGAATTGCTCAGGCATTGGGAAGAGGAGGTGAGCCCAGGAAGTCTCAGCCTGAAGTGATCTCTGGAGCAGCAGGCACAGAATCCCAGAATTCCACAATCCCAGAATCATCAAGGCTGGAAGGGCCCTCCACGATCAGGCAGTGCCACCCCAGCAGCAGCAGCATCACCCCAAACCCTGTCCCCAAGGGCCACATCCAGACTCCTCCTGAACACTCCCACACACAGGGACTGCACCCCCTCCCTGGGCAGCTCATTCCAAGGCCTCACCACTCTGCCAGGGAAATTTTCTTTCCCAGTCTCCAACCTGAGCCTCCCCTGGTGCAATTTGAGGCCATTTCCTCTCCTCCTTTCCCTTGGGACACGGCAGCAGAGCCCGACCCCCCTCCCTGCCCCTCCTGTCAGGAGCTGTGGGGAGCAATGAGGTCCCCCCTGAGCCTCCTCTGCTCCAGGCTGAGCCCCTTTCCCGGCTCCCTCACTGCTCCTCCCAGGATGTGTTTTCCAGACCCTTTCCATCTCCATTCCCTGCTCTGGACACACTCCAGCCCCTCAGTGCTGTCCCCACTGTCCCAGCCACCCCACTGCCCTTTGGGCACTTCTTGAGCATCTCCCTGAGCTTTGACCCCACAACCTGACCCCAAAAGATGCCTGGCTGGGTCTCTCCATAGACTGGAGAAATCCCATGGTTTTTAAGCCAGGATCCACACGGATGTGATATTAAACTCCTGTTTGCCAACAAAGTGAGTCCTGCTCTCCTCAGCAAAGGGAGAGAAGCTGGAGGAGATCTCCGTGGGATCAGCTGAGAAGGACACAAAACTCCAACAGTGACCCAGGGAAAACCTCATCCCATTTTCCCTCTTTAGCGCCTCTTGACCCCACTCTGGAGTGTCACCGTGGTGGCATTTGCTCTTGGTCCTGGCACTGGCCTAGAAACTCAAATGTAAAAGGGGAGTTTTTTGGTTTCCTCTCCAGAAAAAAAAAAAATTAAAAATAAGAAAAGACAAAAAGATGCCTTTCCACAGATATTCCCTGCATTTGGCTCCCTCCCCACGAGTTCCAGGAAGTTGGTTGGCTGCCACTCCACACAGCTGGGAGCACTTTGGAGCAGCAGTGGCCGTGGTGCTGATCCTGGTTGGAATGAGAAGGGTGAGGGATGGGATGGATGGAACAACAACTGCCTGGTGCTCCCTCAGGAGCGTCGGGAACGAGCCTTCCCCTTTCCCAAGTGCTTCAGGCTGGCTGGGGATGGATAATGCTGCTTCCCAACCCTTTGGAGCAACAAAGAAATTCCAAGGAATGGATAAAATGTGTCGTAAGAGGCTGAGGATGCAGGATCACCCCATAAACACCACTCATAACTGGGGGGTGACAAAATCAGGCTGAGGTTCTGGAGTCACTCCCAGAGAGTTCCAAATGGAAATAGGAAAGAGGGATGAAGGCTGGGAGGGAAGGGAGCTCCAGCCTTGATTGAGTATCCAAATCAAAAAAAGGTGGAATGGGATATAAACTCCATTTTTTGGTGTGGATTGAGATCTCTGTAGAGTTCTTGGAATGACAGGAATTGTTCTTGTTCAGCTTTCAGAGGTGGATTAATCCCAGCAGAACCCATAGCCCTTGGGAATGGCTGGGAACAGATTTCTTTACAAGTGATTATTGGCTTGATTTTGTCAATGCTGATGATATTTGGGAAGATCTGACTGAGGAAAATTGCCTGCAGTGAAATAATGAGGAATTATTTCAGTTCTCTTAATAAGATTTTTGATTTTAAAAGGGACAATTTTGACAAAATAAGGAAATGTAGGATTGAAACCACCTGGAGTGAGCAGTTCAACGTCCAGCTTGGAAAATCTGAAATTTCCTCAATCATGGATGCAAGGAGGGGATGGTCCTTCTGGAGCAAATAAAGAAAATCAGGAATAATTAGAGGGCCTGTGTGGTATGGAATGGGAAGTTCCAGTTGGAGTTCAGAGACACAAAATGCAAAGTAGCAAAAATCCAGAGAAACAAAGATCTGGTTCAGATCTTGCAAAGGAAATAAAAAGCAGCAACAACGTTTGTCAGTTAGAGAAATGAAAAGAGAACAGAGAAAGAAGAAGTGAGGACACTTTGAGGGCAGCCTAGAGATCAGAACTAAACAGTCTGCCCAAAACACAGGGAATGCTTTCCCTCATTTTCCAGGGAGGATGCAAAAGGTGGTGGTAAAAGCAGGAGGGTTAATGGGAGTGGAAGGAATGAACTGGGAGTGATCACCCTGAGGTGGAAGCAGAGCTCCAAGAGCTCCCTGCCTCAAACTGGGTGAGCTGGGCACTCTCCATGTTCACCTCTGGAAGGATTTTAATGGGCAAAGGCATCTTAGTGCTCTCCTAGATCACCTGGAGAGGCAAAATCCACAGGGAAAAAGAGCTTTGGCAAAGAAAAATATTGATATCAGGAGAAGTGGGATTACATTGGCCACGGAAAATTTCCAGCCTTCTGAGACCTGAGGCAGTGGCACAGATTCCCAGGAGGAGCTGGAGCCCCAGGAAAGGTGACCAAGGGCTGGGAATTTTAATTTAAGGAAGCTCAGGGGGGCCCTTGTGGCTCTGCACAACTCCCTGACAGGAGGGGGCTCAGGGGGGGTCGGGGTCTGCTCCCAGGGCACAGGGACAGGAGGAGAGGGAACGGCCTCAGGCTGGGCCAGGGGAGGTTCAGGTTGGGCATCAGGAGGAATTTCTGCCTGGAAAGGGTGCTCAGGCCTTGGCAGGGGCTGCCCAGGGAGGTTTGGAGTCCCCATCCCTGGAGGTGTCCCAGGAAGGGCTGGAGGTGGCACTCAGAGCTCTGGGCTGGGGACAAGGTGGGCATCGGGCACAGCTGGGACTCCATGGGCTGGGAGGGCTTTTCCAACCCTGAAAACTCTGGAATTCTATTTCTGGGATGGGTTCCACCCCCAGGTGTTGCCATCAGTGCTGCCCAGGGTGAGGAGCTGAGCAGAGGCAGAGCTGGAGACCCCAGGACCAAGCTGGAGACCCCACAGCATCCTTGGCCCTTCACCAGCAAGAACCAAAGTTTGGGGAACCCTGCCTGCATCTGGAATTTCTGCCTCCTTAATCCACTTTTAATAGCCATGGAAATTAGCATGAAGGCTTAATAATCGTGTCTGGGATCACGAGAGACAGACAGGTATTGTTTAAATCCACATTTTAGCAGCATTAGTAAGCAAGCACAAGGGAAAACCAGTTCTCTGTTGCAAGGCAGGAGGATTTTGGCAGGAGGAGTAAATCCTGAAAGCTCTGCTTGTAATTAATCTCCATCTGCAGCTCGGAGCTCTGTCCAGGAGAATTCCCATTGCTCCAGCTGAAGATGCTTCAAAGTCCATTGCAAAGGACACCGCAGTGAAAAGTTTTGCTGGTAAGGTCTTTAATTATGGCTTTGTTAAACATTTAATTTATAGATGAAAGAGCAGTTGTTGTACGTTGGGCTGTTAAAATCATCCACGTTAAGCTGTTAAATAAGCTCCTGGCTTTTTGTTAATTCCCAAATATGTCAAGGAGGTAATTTAATATCAGGACGTGGAGTTTTTGTTCCTGTCTCCCTCCTTAAGTTGGAGTTAATTGGATGGGTGCTGCAGTGGAGCAGAAATGGTGGCAGGCATTTAAAATTCAATATTTCAGGGCAAGATTTCAGATTTAAATTCGGAAATATCAGAAAAAGGCAGAGGCAACTGAAAAACAAGGAGCATCCTTGGCCCTTTGGATCTGCCTCAATTAACAGCAGCTTTTGAGATCATTCTCAGTAGAACCACAAAGGGTTTCTTGGGAGAAGCCCTGGGGAGAAGGATTTGGGAGTTCTCATGGATGAAAAGCTGAACAGGAGCCATCAGTGAGTGCTGGGAGCCCTGAGATCCATCGGCATCCTGGGCTGCATCCAGAGGAGAGAGCCGCAGGAAAGGGATTGGGATTGTGCCCCTGTGCCCCTGTGCTCAGGTGAGACCCCACCTGCAGAGCTGCCCCAGCCCTGGGGCCCAGCACAGGGAGCACCTGGAGCTGCTGGAGAGAGCCCAGAGGAGGCACCAGGATGGGCAGAGGGATGGAGCAGCTCTGCTGGGAGGAAAGGCTGGGAGAGCTGGCATTGTTCAGCCTGGAGAGGAGAAGCTCTGGGGTGACCTTAGAGCCCCTTCCAGGGCCTAAAAGAGGGCCAGGAAAGCTGGAGAGTGACTGGAGACAAGGGCTGGAGGGACAGGACCCAGGGAATGGCTTCCCAGTGCCAGAGGGCAGGGCTGGATGGGATATTGGGAAGGAATTGTTCCCTGGGAGGGTGGGCAGGCCCTGGCACAGGGTGCCCAGAGAAGCTGTGGCTGCCCCTGGATCCCTGGCAGTGCCCAAGGCCAGGTTGGACACTGGGGCTTGGAGCAGCCTGGGACAGTGGAAGGTGTCCCTGCCGTGGCAGGGGATGGGAATGGGATGATCCCTAAAATCCCTTCCAACCCAAATTCCATGATTTCCCATCTGTGTGGAGCCAGCAGCAACCCCAAGAGCAGCAGGACGACACCTCAAGTATGGAAACCCCCAAGTTCCCAAAGGGCCGTGCCCAGGACCAGGGTTGGGTTTTTGGTTTTTCATTTTAATTCAGCCAGGATTAAAAATGATGCTCATCAGGCAAGAAAGGAGTGACTCCAATTAAGTTCGTGCCTCGTTAAGCGAAGCCAGAGCAGAGTGGAGAGTGCAGGAATCAGCTGTGGACAGTCTGCCCCAGCCATGGTTTGTAAACAGCTGCCAAATGCACTTTCATCCCTTCCCTCACTCAGAACCTGCTCCCAGACAGTTTTGGAGCACAAAACGAAGCCACACTCACACAGTAAATTATCCACTGCAAATGATTCACCAGCTTTAGAAATTACCTAATCCTTCTTTTTCCAAACAGTGGATGGATTTCTCTGGATTGTTTTTAGTCCCAGAAACTTAATTCTTCTCCATTTGTTTATCCCTCATTTGGTTTCTGTTCTGTTTTTCTTGCCTGTTGCCTTATCCTGATGAGAATTTTTTCCTTCCTGATTTATTCCCAGCCAGTGAAGTCGGTGCTAATTGTCACTTCAGGTTTGCTGAGGTGACTTTCTGGCTCCTGGGTGCCACACACCCGTGGCTGGTTCACCTCAGCCCTCTTCATTTGCATTCTAAACCCTCATGGTCTGGGCAGGAATTCTTTGTCACCAAGTGTGACCTTTCAGCCACTCGTCCCCGCCAACTCCCACACTTGGAGCAAGGTTTCCCCCTCCAATGCCACAAAACCGCCCTTTTGTCATTTCCCATTCCCTCAGGGTGGAACAAACTGGCCTTTGGGATGGGTTTGGTGATTTTGAGGTGCTGCCAGTGGCTGCTGCTGGTCATGAAGTGCTGGAGGATGGATCAGAATATCCCTGGTTGGAGTCCACGGGTGAGTTATCCCTGATTTCTCAGCATCCTTGGGATCCACGGAGCCTTTCCCACCATGGAACTGCTGGAGTGGCCCTGCAGGGAAGTGGAGAGGGGAAAAGAGGCTGCAGGGACAGGAGGTGGCTTCTGCCACCCCTCTGCATTTCCTGCAAAACATGGGAGAGGGAAAAGTGAGGATCCTGAAAATTTATTTCCCTGAAATAAATGCCATTAACAGCTCTGCTTTCCACAGAATCCCAGAATCTTCTGAGTTGGAAAAAACTCACCAGGATCATCAAAACCCAGTGATGCAGGAGCACCACATTACAAGCTGTGCATGGTCCAAAATATTTGGAGTTTGAAGTGGCAATTTTTTAACTGTGTCCCCTCATGGAAAACTCGTGCTTGTGGATAGCTTAAAAAGCTTCTTTTATTATTCAGTTTTATTTTAAAGGAAGAATTTTCTTATCTTCAGTTCATAAACTGAGAGAGAAAGAGCTGACAACCGAAATGCTGGAGTTGCATTGAGTTCCTCTCCAATTATCAATAATCTGTGGGTCTGGAACAGAAGAATTCTGTTGTTCTGGTGTTTCTACAACCGTGAAACACAAATTGCAGGCAGGAGAAGTGGGTGACGGTTTAGCTGTAACCACAGCTTCTCTAAATTGGTGACACAAGCCAGGGGCCTAAAAATAAACATCGTTGTGGTTTGGCTTTCAGAGCCAGAGCGCTGTCGAGAGCTTTGGGGCATGTGAGGGACAAAAAAAAAAAAAAAATAACCTGTTCTTCCAAAAATAGGAGAAAAACCCTCATGGTTTGAGTTCTTTGAGCCCAAATGTGGCCATGAATGGGAAAAACTGCCAGGGAAACTCTTGTTGGAAATTCATGGAATTGCAGAGGGGTTTGGGTTGGATCTTAAAATGATCCCGTTCCCATGGGACACCTCCCACTGTCCCAGGCTGCTGCAAGCCCAGTGTCCAACCTGGCCTTGGGCACTGCCAGGGATCCAGGGGCAGCCACAGCTGCTCTGGGTGAGCTCCTGGAACCCAAAACATCAAGCACAGGTTGAAGAGCAGAGAGAAAAATTGCTGCAGAAGAGCTGTGAGGACCAAAGTGACCTTTTGGTCCCTCCTCAGGTGGGCACCGGCCTTGAACCACCACGAGTCGCTCCCTGAAGGGTTTTGCTCAGTCAGGCTTTGAGTGATCAGGTTTTTTCCCCCTCACAGAGTGGTGAGGCCTTGGAATGAGCTGCCCAGGGAGGGGGTGCAGTCCCTGTGTGTGGGAGTGTCCCAGAGGAGTCTGGATGTGGCCCTTGGGGACAGGGTTTGGGGTGATCCTGGTGGGATTGGATGATCCTGAAGGTGTTTTCCCACCTTGATGATCCTGTTTTTGTTTTCTTGCATCAACAGCTGACACTCAAATCATTTCCTGCCTGATTTAAAGTGTTGCTAAGCAGCAAGACAGGTGTGGAAAATCCAGGCTGTTTTCCCTCAGGAGTGGTGTGGAGTAGGGAAACAAACAAAACAAAACCCAACAGCAGTTCCAAGATAATTCATTTCTAAGAGTCACACCCCGAGCTGTGTGATGACAGCAAACTCAGAACTCAGGGGGATTCCTAAAAATGTAGGAAGTGGTTGAGAAAAATGGCAAAAAGAGGGAAATTAAATTCTTAGAGTCAGCAGGAGGAATGAGACCAGCCCTGCACAACTCAGGAGAGGAGCCACTGAAGGTTGAATTGGAGTGGAAGCAATGGATAAAAAAGGGGAAAACACACATGGGATTAAATGGCAGAGTCTGAGAGGTCATTAAAGGTTATTAAAACCTTGCCAGAACGCACCAGAAAATGGGAATTTGTCTCCAGTGCAGCTGGAAGAAACAGCAGAAACAAACACAGGCAAGTTCTGAAGGTGGAAATGAGAGGAATGAGCTGAGGGGGTGAGGAGAGCAAGCAAATAAAAGTCTGCAATAGTAAGTCCAACATAAAAATGTCTTTTTGTGTGTTCAGAAGGTGAATCCCGAGAATAAATGCTGGGTCTGGCTGTTTGTGGGATGTCAGTGGATCCAGTCAGGATAATAATGACACCAAAAGGAAGATTTTCCTTTTCTGTGCCTTCAGCAGTGAATTCAGGGTGAAATATCTGCCTCAGACACCAAGGGTGATGCTTTGCCTGAGATTTTCCACGAAGGAAAGCAGGGAACTGAGGTATTTCAGCAGTGACACCGTGGGTGAGCTGTTTTTCCACCTCCTTCCCTGAAGTCACCCCTAAAACCAAGAGTTAATCAGCAAACCCTGAAAGTCAGGAAACGTAACAAATCATTTCCATTCCTCCATTAGGCCGAGGTACCGCTGGAATTATCAGGGTAAGAGGGGGTCTCACCTTGAAAACCATCGAGCTCTTACACTGCTGAAAGGTGATTAATTTTAAAAAAGATGGAAATTGGGAGGGAACTTGGTTAACTCCGTATCCATCGGAGCACTCCCAACTGCCGTGGGTGGGAAGGAAGTTCCCATCCATGCAGATAATGCCAGAAATAACCACTACAGGATCTGGAGAACTTCCTACGAGTTTCTGGCTGGTGGAAGATACAGGGCAGTGCCAACAGACCCTGCTGCTCTCACACAGCTTTTAAAATGCCTCTGGGGCTCCTCTCCCAAAGAACACTGGAGATTGTTGGTGTCTCTGCAATGCTGCTGCTTCTCTCGCCCCAAAAAGCACAAATTTGGGCAAATTACAAAGTACTCTGGGCTCTGTTTGAGCCATCTCCAGTGCTTTCTGAAAAACTCCATCTGTACCTGCTGGAGGCCCCAGATGAGGTTTTAGAGCTGTTTCCTGCATGTTATTTTTGTTGTATTGGATAATTTGCTGAATTTTCTCTTAGCTGCATGATGGAAATAAAACTTGCCGTGGTAAAAATTGCTGGATTTTTTTATTCCATGTTTATCCATCGTGGAAACCCTGTTTGCTGATCCCTAACATGACCCAGTCCAGAAAGCCAATCACATCCTGGGCTGCCTTGAGGGAGCTGATTCCCCCCCTCCACTCTGCTCTCCACCTGCAGAGCTGGACCTGGAGCTGCTGGAGTCATTCCAGAGGGCCAAGGAGATGATCAGAGAGAGGGAGCAGCTCTGCTGGGAAAACAGCCTGGAGGAGAGAAGGCTCAGGGGAGACCTTGGAGCACCTTCCAGGGCCTGAAAGGAGCCCACAAGAAAGATGGAGACATTTCACAAGGGCCTGGAGTGGCAGGAAAAGGAATAACGGCTTCAAACTGCCAGAGGGAAGGGTTAGATGGGATATTGGGAAGGAATTGTTCCCTGGGAGGGTGGGCAGGCCCTGGCACAGGGTGCCCAGAGAAGCTGTGGCTGCCCCTGGATCCCTGGCAGTGCCCAAGGCCAGGTTGGACACTGGGGCTTGGAGCAGCCTGGGACAGTGGGAGGTGTCCCTGCCATGGCAGGGGTGGGAATAAATGATCTTTAAGGTTTCTTCCAACCATCACTGAGCTCTCCGTGGGCATTAATTCACCTTTCACAGCAGCCAGGCTGCACCATTCTGCTCCCCACTGGGAACTGTGGCAACAGACCTCCCCCAAAAATCCCTAGATAGAATTAGGATTCCAAATTCCATCCAAGACATGGAACTGGAGGCCCAAATCCCCTTGACCTGGACTTCAACTCCCCGTGGCTCCTTTTAAAATCTCAGTTTAACTTTCAGCCAGCCAATACCAGCTAAACTCTGGGGGGTTTCTTTCAGCACTCGGGACTAAGCACAACCACACTGCAGGGGTGCAAGAAATCCATGGACACGGTGATCTTCGTTTCTCCAGACCCTGGGATGAGGCATCCTCGGATTTGCAGCTTCAGAATCCTCGGTTTGGTCCTCGAGTGCCACTTAAGTCCTGTTACCACGTGAAGAATTAAAGATGTTTTTGCAGCTTGCTCCCGGGAATCTCAGCTTCCCGCTGAGGTTTTCCCAGTTGATCCACTTAAATTTGGACAGCAACTCCCGCGCTGCTGCTCCGCCTAAGGGAGCGACCTCTGCGTATGCACTGAAATATTTGAAATACTTCTGTGAGCTGCTTCCCGCACTTCTTCTGAGCGCTGCCTGAAAGGGAATTCCCGGCTGAGCTCCCGTTTTCCCACCTCAATTAGCCCTCCAAGCGCATCCCTCCCCCGCCGGCACCTCCCGCAGCCTGACACGAACCAGGACGCTCCGAACGGGGCTCTGCTTTCTCACCGAGCGATGTTTACCTAATTAAGAGCTGCTCGGCAGTCCCCAGGCAGTTAATTGTGTCGTTAGCGGCAGTTCTGACACGAGCAGCGGCTCGAGGCTGGAGGACGGCGCTGCCTCCAGCTCCGAGCATCTCCCGGGGGGAGCCGCGGCGTGGTCGGCGCACGGCGCAATAATTGGTCCCCGGGGGCTGCTCAGCTGCCAGAGGGAATTGTTTGGGCTCGGGAATGAAATTCCGAGCTGCCACGGCTCCTCTGTTGCGTGGTAATTCCCGGCTCCCGGGAGGGATGGGATGGGTTGTCCCCTCTGTCACTTGGTGCCTCGCGGCGGTGACATTTCCGTGTGGGATCAAAGGAGCGGCTCCGGTGGTCCCTAATATCCAATCCAACCCTGCCCTCCTTCACCTGGAGGCTCTTCCCCCTTATCCTGTCACTGCACAAAGCTCCCCGCTCCCCACGGCAGATCTGGGGACAGAAAAGTGGGAAGGGATGGTTTGGTTGGAGCAAAACGCGCCCGGGCTGGGATCCCCGCGGGGCTTTGGGTGATGCTGCTGCTGCTGCTGCACGTCGTGGGTTGGTGGGGAGGGGAATTGCTCTGTTTGGGGGGTCAGACTCTGGATTTCCCGGAGATCTGGCTGCCAGAAAGGATCCTCTCTTCGGAGGCACAACTCCAGCAGCTTTTCTGCTTGAACCCTCTTCGTTCAGGCAGCTGTGGGTACAAAGCCCTGTTCTTACAGACACAGTGTGCCCGGGACAGTGAAGCAGGGAGCAAACAGTGCAGGCTCTTCATAGCACAAAAATAAAGAATTGTTTCACCATAAAATTAGCAGAGAAAAAGTTTTAAATCACGTGCATAGACTAAGGAAAAAAAAAATAGGAGAGCACAGCAGATTTTTAGATCTTAGAATCCTGGAATGTGGTGAGTTGGGAAGGGACCCACAGGGATTGAGTCCGAGTCCTGGCCCTGCCCAGACCCCCCAGCAATCCCCCCTGTGCATCCCTGGCAGCGGTGCCCAAACGCTCCTGGAGCTCTGGCAGCCTCGGGGCCGTGCCCATTCCCTGGGGAGCCTGGGCAGTGCCCAGCACCCTCTGGGGGAAGAACCTTTCCTGCTCTCCAGCCTGAGCCTGCCCTGGCCCAGCTCCAGCCGCTCCTGGGTGCTGTCAGGTCACAGGAGCAGAGCTCGGAGCTGTCCCTCTTTCAGTGTCCCATTAAGAAGAGCCTGGGATGTGCAGGAAGGCAGTGGAGTGAAAATTCCTCGCCCTCAGAGTTTCCTCTGCCAGCAAAGGAAGGATTTTTATCACCAGAAATCTCACTCAGATTCGACTTGTGGTGATTTTAGTGCTGTCCCCGGGGAGCTCTGCCCTCAGGCTCTGCTCCACCTGGACGTTCCAAGTGCCCTCTCCTCGTGCGGCCCCTCCCGACCCTTCCCCATCCTGGTGTCCCTCCTTTGGACACTCCAGAAGACCTTTATGTGTTTCTCATTTTGAGCCACCCAAACCTGTCCCCAGCACTTGAGATGGGGCTGTCCCAGCCCGGAGCACGGCGGGACAATCCCCTCCTGTTCCTGCTGCCCCCAGGACCGGGATGTCCCTCCTGGCTCCTGGCTCTGCTGACTCACATCCCGCTTGCCACCAGCCAGGACCCCCAGGGCCCTTTTCCCTCCCCTGCCCTCCAGCCTCTCCTTTGGAACACCACATTTTCATTTCTATCCCTGCCAGGATCGTTACCTTTGCCAAGATAAAGGTTTCTTTCCAACCCTGATCTCCAGCCCTGACTCCCTCCTGAGGCCCTGGAGCCTGAATTGGTCCTTTTGTGGTTTGAGATTTGGCCCAAAAGATAAGAGCATTACACCCCTGCCCCAGGGAGGCACAAATGGGAGCATTTGAAAATTAAGGCTGGCGTGGATCCAAGGTTTTCCCAAGCCTCACCAGGGGGGAAGCACATCCCAAGGAACGTGGAGGAAAAAGCCCTTCCCTGGGCATGATTTATAGGCCTGTTAAACCACAATGTGTTTTAATGATTATTTAGGAACATGAGGGAAGGGAAAAATGAAGAAGGAAGAGTTTGGGCTTCTCTAAATCAATAGATCCATGAGGAGATAAATTCAAGTTTAAAAGGGGGTGTTCATTTAGTGGCATTAATAGACCAACAGGCTGATAATCCCTCTCATCGTGCACCTTGTGGATTTGTGGGATGATCCTCTCTTCAAGACATTACATGGAAAATCATATATTTGATGACTACTAAATTATATTTTAAAAACCCCAAACCATCAGTTTTCCTTCTAAAAATATTCTGTATATTAATACAGTAAAAAATTTCTTATCTCCTCATAAATCAGCCAGAAGTCAGAAAAAAAAAATTAGCAATTATTTTTGGAAAAATCATAAAGAGGGAAATACAAGAATTATTCCAACTGCACAAACCGAAGTTGTGTTGTTTAATTGGAGCTGGAACCAGAGGGGAAAAATTGGGCAATTGATGTTCAGTCCTTGAATCTGGTCAAAAAAAGTGCAATTAGGCATTAATTAAATATTTGAGGGTCTGCAGCAATGGCTCAGTGATGCTTCCCAACTCCAAGAGAATGGATTGCAGCTTCTCCCAGGGTGAGGAAAAAATTCCCCATGGGAATGGCAGCTGGAGCCCTCTGGGCAGGATGTGTTGAAAATGCTAGTTCTGTTGAAACAGTGGGTTTGGAAACCTTCAAATGCCAAGGAAGAGCTGAATTGGGATGTGGGAGCAATGAGGAGAGCCTGCAGGATCCTGAAGGAATCAGGAAAACTTCCCGAGGACTCCAAGGGGCTTTGCTTCACGCAGGGATGTGCCGTGGGGAGCAGTCGCTCCGGATCTCCGGAATATCTTCCTTGCACAATACTGGAGCTGGGAGAAGGATGGAAAAGGATGGCCACTGGCATTTTCTGCCCGTTTTCCCAAGTTTTTGTTTGCAGGGAGGAAGCAGCCCTGACTGTTTGCTTCTCAGGCAGTGAGGAGTGAAGTTTTTCACCTCCCTGTGCCAGAATTCCCAGGCAGGATTCAAACCCAGAGCTCCTGATCCTGAATTCTCCTTTCTGCTGCTCAAGCTTCAGCAGAAACCTCTGTGTTAAGTGGAGACAAGGTTGTTTTGGGATGGAAACAGGAGGGAGAGTTGGAGGGTGGCAGGGAGAAAAGGGAGATAATTTGGAAAGGCAAAAAAAGCCCCCAGGGCCCAACCACCACTGCAATCCTGGCATATTCCTTGATCCAGGAGGTCTTTTCCCATAAAAATCTCCATCCAAACCAGCACAATTCCTGCCACAAGATGATGTTTCTACAAACAGGCACCTCCATCCCTCAAAATCCAAGAGACACCTTTCCATCTTCCCCCATTAAGCATTAAACTCATCTTCATCTCTTCCTGCTCGTCGAGGATTTTATCATTGCATCTCCTCGTTCTTAGAAATATTTCACTTTCTTTCCTGGCACATGGAAAACACCCACAAAACCCCAAAAGGAAGCTGACTAATTATTCCTGGGAAACAATGAGATTACAGACACCATAAAGTTTTTTGTCTCGTCTCTCACTTGTTATCACCTCACATCGTGAGCAGCAAAACCACCAACGTATCAAAAACTACTCATGGCCTTTAATAAATGGGAATCACCTCTAATAACCAGCTGGAAAATCCCAAACAATGAGGGAGGTACAAGAGATTTGGCACTTGTTCCTCAGGCAGTGTGAATCAGCAGAGCCCAAATTTTCCTGAGGAACAGGAATATCTGTGTGGCACCCACTGGGTGCTGGGGTCAGGGCAGGGGACCTGGGCAAGGCTGTAGCAGGAAAAGGCATCTGGTGTCCCCAAATCTCCCCCAAAATGGGAGCAGGGAGATTTGTAGAGTGATGGGACAAGGGGGAACAGTCCCCAGCTGAAGGAGGGCAGGGTTAGGTGGGATACTGGGAAGAAATTCCTCCCTGTGAGGGTGGGGAGGTGCTGGGAAAAGTTGTTCAGAGAGGGTGTGGACTCTCCTTCCCTGGCAGTGCCCAAGGCCAGGCTGGACACTGGGGCTTGGAGCACCCTGGGATTGTGGAAGGTGTCCCTGCCCATGGCAGGGGTGGCACTGGATTATCTCTAAATTCCAACCCCAAACGTTCCACGATCCCAAGATTCTCTGTGTGTTCCTCAGCAGAGGAGACCCCTTCTCTTTCCCCTCAGCAGGGCTGACACCTCACCTCAGGCAGACACTGAGGAAGCACCAGCTCCAAACTGGGGCTGTCCTGGTCAGCCAGGGTGGGGGAAGGAGAAGGAATCACCTTCTCAGGAACCAGGAAGGCTCCAAAACGCCCTCCTGAGTCCCCTGAGCTGCTCTGAACTGCACTGACTGGCACGGGGGATCAGCTGCCTGCGCTGAGGGATCATTTTACACTCCAAGGCAGAGCTCAAAGCTCTCCGGGCCAACTTGTGTGGACTTGAACCTCTCAAGATGCCGCTGATATTCCAGGCAGTCGGCAGCTGCTCCTGCTCACACTCATCATCCATGAAAAAACCCCTCCTCTTAAAAATTCCATTGCAAACTGAGAGCATGGATCAGACTCATCCCAGCCCAAGCGGCTCCTCTGCCTGCCCAGCCTGTCCTCACAGAATCATGGAATGATTTGTGTTGGAATGGACCTTAAAGCTCGTCCAGTCCCGTGGGCAGGGACCTTCCACCAGGCCAGGGTGCTCCAAGCCCCGTCCAACCTGGCTTTGAATGCTTCCAGGGCTTTTTCCAAGCATCCCTGTGGATTTTGGGGCTGCAGGCAGGTTTTCCTCGCCTGTCTGCCCGTAATTTCTCCTCATGGAATTCCAGCAATCCCACAGCCACTCTGGCAGGGAGGTGACACCTGGCTTGTGTGGGATCAGAGGGAAAAGCAGGGAATGAAGAGATTCCATGGATATGAGCTGCAGGGAAAGCTGACGTTCAGGGCTCAGCTTTGCTGCTGCATTTCCACTGTCAGTGAGCAAAGAAACAACAACAAAAATCCACCCCCAAAGCCCCAAAGCTCAGCCTGAGGTTCCCTCCAGAGCTTTTCTAAAATAAATGTTGAGCACCACAAAAACCCACCCTGCCTGCAGCTCTCAGTTATTCCCTTTCTTCTGTCTTCTCCCCTCTTTCTCAGAAATTCAGATGTAACAACGTTGCCCACAAAAAAAACCCAAAACAGTGAAAAACAGGTTTTTGGAAACCAACAAAGGAGGGTTGGGAGCAACAGGTGCAAGGTGGAGGAGGAGAAGTTAAATATGTGACTCTGAGCCTGGTTTTCCTTCTTTTGCTTTTTACTGAAATACAATTCTTTAGCACTCAGTAGCATTATTCTCACCTCTTCATTATTTTGCAGTGATTAGTAATGGCCACAACATTCAAACACGCTCATGGAGAGGCAAAAACATTTGGGGAAATGTTCCCGAACTGAGAACTGGGAGATGAGCATGGAAGAGCATTTTTCCTGGCTCTTGTAGGGACCAAACAGAAGAAAGGAGGCAGAAATTCCCCTCCTGATGGACACCTGCACGTGAGGAAGGTGAGACTTTAGAAAAAAAATAAATCCTGTGAGGGTGGTCAGGCCCTGGCACAGAATTCCCAGAGAAGCTGTGGCTGCCCCTGGATCCCTGGAAGTGTCCAAGGGTAGCTTGAACAGGGCTTGGAGCAGCCTGGGACAGTGGGAGGTGTCCCTGCCATGGCAGGGGTGGCACTGGATGGGCTTTGAGGTCCCTCCCAACCCAAACCATTCCAGGATTCCATAATTGTTTCCCTGGGCTCTGGCACTGACTCTGTGCACCACAGGAGGAGAATGGACGATTCCACCAGAATTCCTTAACTTTTCCTTCCCAGTGAAAAACCAGAAGGGTCAATGGTATCATTAAGGTGATGGTTTGTTCCTAACTAATGATAAAATATTTGGGAAATAAGCATTCCCTTCACTGTCTCCATCTGAATTTCCATGGGATAAAGGAACTGCGCTGAGGGAGGTCTGAGTTAAATCATCCCACAGAAAGCAATTTGGATGATGGAGCTGCCTGAAGAATGTAAAGACCTAGAAAAGAGATTTTTATCCTCTTAATTAAATGAATATCAAAGAGTTGCACTGGGTCAGACTTTTCCAATATTTTCCCCTCTCAGGGGGGGACAGAGATAAAGAACTAGAGCGGGGACAGTGCCTGGGGAAGCAAACACAGCACATCCCACTGCTGCACCAGGATTCACCTGGAATTACCGACCCAAGTCAGAAACCCTGGAGAAGTTCCAGTCAGCTCCACCAGCCTGTTCCTCTGCTCCACATTTCTTGCTGCAGCTCTCCCCACAAAGCCAGAGCTGCCTGGTGTTTATTTATCCAGCTCCACTCAAATTAAAGCAGAGTCAGTTTCCTGCTCAGCTGCAGCAGGGAAGGGCTGACCTGCAATGGGAGCAGCACCCCCAGGGAAAGAAATCCATGGCTTTGAAATAGTGAGGATGTTTTTAAAGAACAACTTCCACTTTCCCAGGGTGCTCCAAACCCCAGTGTCCAACCTGGCCTTGGGCACTGCCAGGGATCCAGGGGCAGCCACAGCTTCTCTGGGCACCCTGTGCCAGGGCCTGCCCACCCTCACAGAGACAAATTCCTTCCCAATATCCCATCTAATCCCATTCCCTGAGTTTTTAGCCATTTCCCCTTATTCTGTCACTCCAGTTCCTGACAAAGATTCCCTCTCCAGGTTCCCTGGAGCCCCTTCAGATCCCGGAAGGAGCTCTGAGGTCTCCACAAAACCTTCTCTTATCCAGGTTGAACACCCCCAGCTCTCCCAGCCTGGCTCCTTAGGGAAGGTGCTCCAGTCCCCTCAGGAACTTCCTGGCCCTCAAACAGGAAGGGAAGACTTTCTCTGGAGGCACAGGCTTTGTAAGCTCTTTGCTCTGGAAAAAGTGACAAAAAGACATGGAGCAATACCAGCCAGCTACTTGGAATTAGTGGTCACAGAGGAGAAACATAGAATTGATTCATAAAATACCTTTTCCCAGAAATATTCCTCAGGATTCATCTATGAAACAGAAGGAAATGACCTTTGGAACAGGAATATCCTTGTTTAAGGATTCTGAGCTTTTAAATCCACTGAGAGTTTAAATTATATCCCTAAATTTACAGTCTCTGTGCTGTTCAGCCCCAGGAAAATCCCACATTTATTATGGAATTGTGTGTGAGGGACGAGGGGAAGGTGCAGCAGCTCCTCATCCATCCATCTGTCCATCCATCTGTCCGTCCGTCCGTCCATCCATCCGTCCGTCCGTCCGTCCGTCTGTCCGTCCGTCCATCCATCCGTCCGTCCGTCCGTCCGTCTGTCCGTCCGTCCATCCATCCGTCCGTCCGTCCGTCCGTCTGTCCGTCCGTCCATCCATCCGTCCGTCCGTCCGTCCGTCTGTCCGTCCGTCCATCCATCCGTCCGTCCGTCCGTCCGTCTGTCCGTCCGTCCATCCATCCGTCCGTCCGTCCGTCCGTCTGTCCGTCCGTCCATCCATCCGTCCGTCCGTCCGTCCGTCTGTCCGTCCGTCCATCCATCCGTCCGTCCGTCCGTCCGTCTGTCCGTCCGTCCATCCATCCGTCCGTCCGTCCGTCCGTCTGTCCGTCCGTCCATCCATCCGTCCGTCCGTCCGTCCGTCTGTCCGTCCGTCCATCCATCCGTCCGTCCGTCCGTCCGTCTGTCCGTCCGTCCATCCATCCGTCCGTCCGTCCGTCCGTCTGTCCGTCCGTCCATCCATCCGTCCGTCCGTCCGTCCGTCTGTCCGTCCGTCCATCCATCCGTCCGTCCGTCCGTCCGTCTGTCCGTCCGTCCATCCATCCGTCCGTCCGTCCGTCCGTCTGTCCGTCCGTCCATCCATCCGTCCGTCCGTCCGTCCGTCTGTCCGTCCGTCCATCCATCCGTCCGTCCGTCCGTCCGTCTGTCCGTCCGTCCATCCATCCGTCCGTCCGTCCGTCCGTCTGTCCGTCCGTCCATCCATCCGTCCGTCCGTCCGTCCGTCTGTCCGTCCGTCCATCCATCCGTCCGTCCGTCCGTCCGTCTGTCCGTCCGTCCATCCATCCGTCCGTCCGTCCGTCCGTCTGTCCGTCCGTCCATCCATCCGTCCGTCCGTCCGTCCGTCTGTCCGTCCGTCCATCCATCCGTCCGTCCGTCCGTCCGTCTGTCCGTCCGTCCATCCATCCGTCCGTCCGTCCGTCCGTCTGTCCGTCCGTCCATCCATCCATCCATCCATCCCCTCATCTGCACTGGCCAGCACAGCTTCCCCATTATAGATGAGATAATTTAAATTTCTCCACCCACCTCATTCAAATCCCAGCTTTCTGTGCCCCTGAGGAAGGTTTGGATTCAATTTGGATCCCCCACCACGAGGACGTTTTCTTCAAAGCCTCTGAGGATGTATTTTTGTTCCCTCCCATTTCCAGTTCTCATTAATAGTTCTTAACTTGTAAAGCATCTTTCACCCTTTAAAAAACTTCTGGCATCAGCACACAGAAGTTGAGGGAAAGGACCAGGAGAGGGAGGAAATATCTATTATTTGGGATATGAAACATGGATGGTTTAGGATGGGTAAAGACAACCTGAATCTCTCAGATTATCCCAGAATTGTAGCTGCTCAAACTTGGATTCCAAAGTGATGGATTGGATTATTTAAGGAGTATTTCTCATCTCTTTTCTTATGGGATATTTAGGAATCCTTCCTCCTGCTCTGGTACAGAGAACAAATCACGAACTGAAAGAAAAGGCAAACCCAAAGTTGGCATTTCTGGGAGCAGAACAACAAAAAGAGAGCAGTGTTGGATTTGACTTCACAAACTGATCCACTTTAGTTAAAAAGGGGTTTTTAGAGGCCCAAATCTCTTTAACAAGAGTTCCAGAAATCCCTCATGAGCAGTGATGAGCTGTAAGAAGATGCTGAGAGTTTAAAGAGGTAGGAACTGCCCCTTTTTATTGCTCAGGCAAACCTTGTACTCCAACTTGCAATATCATCGTGTCCTAATAAAATCCACGTGGGATCTGCAGCTGGAAGCTTTAGGGCAGAGCTTTGAAGGCTGTGAACAGCTTCCTGTTGTTATTTCAGATATTTACACTGAGCACAACAGGCCTTATGCTCCCTGGAAGCTGTGGAGCTGGAAATGCAGCACAGGGAGAGGCTGGAAGGGTTTGTCCTGGAGCTGGGAGGGAGCTCGGAGCTGCCAGAGCAGATTTGGACAAGGACACGGCACCAGGGAAGGTGTGGAGCAGGATGAGGGGATTTAGTGGGGTGAACTCATGAGGCTGAGTCAGGAGAGGAGACTTTTCACAGATTCCAGGATCATCAGGGTGGGAAGGGCCCTTCAGGATGAGGCAGTGCCACCCCAGCAGCAGCAGCATCACCCCAAACCCTGTCCCCAGGGGCCACATCCAGACTCCTCCTGAACACTCCCACACACAGGGACTGCACCCCCTCCCTGGGCAGCTCATTCCAAGGCCTCACCACTCTGCCAGGGAAATTTTCTTTCCCAGTCTCCAACCTGAGCCTCCCCTGGTGCAATTTGAGGCCATTTCCTCTCGTCCTTTCCCTGCCCCTCCTGTCAGGAGCTGTGCAGAGCAGTGAGGGCCCCCCTGAGCCTCCTCTGCTCCTGAGTGACTCCATCCATGCTCCACTCATTTGGAGCCTCCAACAGCGCCTAGGAAAAACTGGAGGGAATTATCTGGGAGCAGATGTGCCATTTTAAGCCCAATTTTTGACCATCTGGGCAGTTAAAGCACATGTGAGTGTTCACTTCTAGGGGAACCCTAAAAGGCACACCTTGCTCACACTGCAGTGCCCCAAAATCCAGCAGGTTCATCCCTTCCATCAGTTCCACATCCCAAAAACATCTCCTACAGCTGAGGAGGGAAAGAACTGCCCAACACACACGAGGGATGTTTGCAGACATGGAAAATGAACGTTCCCGGAATGGTTTCCCGGTTTTGGAGCAGTTCTCTGCGGATCCCTGCACTGAATATTGGCCACATCATCTGCCTGCTGTGGTTGGAGATTCCGTGCTCTGTGGTTAAGCAGGGCAAGGCTCAGGAGCTGTGGATTCTGTGGTTTAACTCCTTTATCTTTGTTCCATCTTGCTTGGCACTAATTGGTGCTTTGGCACTTTGCTCCTTTCCTGCTTTTTCTCCCACCCCAAACAGCTCAGGGGGTGTTTAGATTGGATATTGGGGAAAAATTCCTCCCAGAAATGGCTGGGCCAGGCTGCCCAGGGAAGCCATGGACTCATTATCCCTGGAGGGATTTAGAAGCTGTGAAAATGTGGCCCCTGGGGACGTGATTTAGTGGTGGGGGAATGGTTGGACTGGATGATCTTGGAGGGCTTTTCCAACTAAATCACAGAATCACCTGGCTTGGGAAGGACCTTAAAATCATCCAGTTCCAACCCTCAGCTGCAGAAGAAGCAGCTCCACAAAGCCCATCCCACTCCAGCCATATTCCTGATATTTAATTTGGGAATGTCTGGTGAAGGAAATGGAGGTGAAATTTGGAGCCTGGTTCTGTAGAGATTGAAATGAATTGACACAGCTTTTACAAACAACCAGCTAGAGGTGAACACATGCTCTTCAAAACACTTGTTCACAGAGCAGCCAATGGATTATTCCTCTTCCCAGCTGGGAAAAGCACAGCTCTGAACTGGAATGTTGTCCATATACAGCATTTAAAGGCTCGTTATCCTAAAATCTCTGATATTTCTGCAGCATGAACCTCCTGATGTTGGTTAAAACACCCGCGGTGCCCTTTGGCTCCTGAAGGAATTTTCCTGCCCTGAGGGTTTTCCCAGAGAGGAGCCTCTCACTACATCCCCAGCCAGGCAGAGGTGCCTATTTATAGCTCAGACTGCCCCGAATTCCTTCCCTCACCGGGATACCTGTCAGGACTAAGCCTTTTCAAAGCCTCTCCCCAATCCAAGCCTGGATTGCCGTGGTTCCAGTGCAGGTGTTCAGGTTGGGTGCTGAGGTGTTGAAAATGAGGCTGGTTTGGAAGTGCTGCAGAATCCAAGGAAAACTGGGATCCCAGTGCAGAGCTCGGTGTTGGATCGGATCCATCCCCAGCACCAGGATGGAACTCATGGAATATTCCAGGTGTGGGTGGCTGCATTGCACAAGAGAATCATGGAATGGGTCAGGTGAGAAGGTTAAAGATCATTCACATGATCCCACGGGCAGGAACACCTTCCACTATCCCAGATTGCTCCAAGCCCTGTCCAGCCCAGCCTTGGACACTGCCAGGGATGGGACATCCACAAGAAAGGGGCTGGAGACTCCGTGCCAGGGATTATTGAGGGGCTGTGGAAAACACAACTCCTGATACGAATGGTGACACAACTTTATCATTTTCCTGTCAGGCTGCAGTGTCTCAAGTGTCAGAGATCTTTGGGAAACAAAAAAAAAAAAAGTTGTAACTTTGTCATGTTACAGAATCCTGGAATCATCAGGGTGGGAAGAGCCCTTCAGGATGAGGCAGTGCCACCCCAGCAGCAGCAGCATCACCCCAAACCCTGTCCCCAAGGGCCACATCCAGACTCCTCCTGAACACTCCCACACACAGGGACTGCACCCCCTCCCTGGGCAGCTCATTCCAAGGCCTCACCACTCTGCCAGGGAAATTTTCTTTCCCAGTCTCCAACCTGAGCCTCCCCTGGTGCAATTTGAGGCCATTTCCTCTCCTCCTTTCACTTCCTGCCCCTCCTGTCAGGAGTTGTGGGGAGCAATGAGGTCCCCCCTGAGCCTCCTCTGCTCCAGGCTGAGCCCCTTTCCCAGCTCCCTCACTGCTCCTCCCAGGATGTGTTTTCCAGACCCTTTTCCCTGGCCCCTTTTTTTCTCCCTTAGACTTCATTTTATTTTGGAGTTCGACAGTTCTGTGAAGCCAAAACTCCTGAAACTGAGAGGACACTTTAAAAAGTGCCTGAAAGGTGTTGTGGTAAATCTCTAAAATAGACAGAGCTTTTCGTAGCTGGCTTAGAACCAGCATCATTCTACTCATTATTTTACCACTGAATTTAAATAATGAAGAGGAACCCCCGTGTAGGGTTTGGACACGCTGAACCACAGCCAGTTTTGAAGAAAAAAAAAAAATAATTATTAAGATGTGTAACTTTGCTCACTGTGGTTGAAAAATTGTAAATCTTTTGGGAAAGAATCTGGCCGGGTTCGCAGAGAGCTCAGCACAGCAAATCCTCAATTCTGCTGCCACACAAACATCAAACCACCAGAGCAGGGGGTGGCAGAGCCTCGCTGCTCTTTTTGTAGCACCCCAGGGGTGGGAAAGGAGAAAGGTGAGAAGAAAGAGCTTTGTTTTCGCCCTTGTTTTGTTTGTACCTGGCAAAGGAATCCGAGTTTGAAGTAAAACCCCCCTGCTCGGGATTTGATCTCCCCGTTTCTTAACAAGCTGCAACCTGAGTTTGCATTTTGATTTTGCAGCTTCACCAGGCACCAGCGAGCCAGAGTGCATTTAATTAATTGAAATGCAGATTTGCATTTAAAAAAGGTGATTTTGCAGGTAATTTCAGCTGCACTGAGTGGCTGGAGAGCAACACTTGTTGTCTGAGCCGCCGTCCTGTGCCACATCAAAGCCTTCACCTCAGCACTGAAATTCTCCCCTGACATCTCAGCTCTGCAATTTCCCTTTGTTGTTGCTCTTCACGAGGCAAACAATGCCCCCATTGTGTTTTCGCAGGAGATAGGATAACGAGCCCAGCTGCTGGGTGTGAAAAGTGAATTTTTCTGGGCCTAGTTGTGGTGAAAGAGCCGAAGTTATTTAAGGTTTTTGCTGCCTCGCTGCCAAAATTGGCTTCCCAGCTTTTGCCACGGGGCTCCAGCTTGGAAAAACTTCTGA
Organism: Orthonyx spaldingii; assembly: GCA_013397795.1. Classification (NCBI taxonomy): domain Eukaryota; kingdom Metazoa; phylum Chordata; class Aves; order Passeriformes; family Orthonychidae; genus Orthonyx; species Orthonyx spaldingii. Next base: position 61,410 of record VZTJ01003243.1, read on the forward strand.
GCAAGCTTAACTTTAACTTCAGGAGCGTCGGGAGTCATCCCTGTCCATTGGGAAGGGTTGGGTCAGTGACCCAAGCACCGTGACACAGAGCCTTGTTGGAATCAGAAAATCATGGAGTGATTTGGCTTGGAAGGGACCTTAACGACCATCCAGATCCTGTCCATGGGCAGGGACACCTTCCACTATCCCAGGTTGCTCCAAGCCCTGTCCAAGCTGCTCCAAGTTCCAAACGCTGTTGTTCCCCACCCAGGCAATCTTTAGAGTTTTGTCTCCAGCATTATTCCACTTTTCTCCACAGAAGTGATGCTTTTCCAAACTGCACTTCTCAATCATTGGATTCTCCTAATGATTTCTCCATTGTTCAGGCCATCACTTGCAGTTCCATGGAAGTATTTTCGCTCCAGGATGGATATCAGGGACCCTGAGCTGGAATCCTGGCTGACACCAGCCAGGCAAGGCAGCTTCCACTGGCCTCCAGGAGGCCACAAAACATCTGGAATGTTGGCCCTACCCACCTATGGATGCAAGCACGACCCTGCCTGCATTTTCCCTGCAGTCTTTGCAGGATTCCTGAGCCCTGGGATGTTTCCTGAGCCCATTCCAGGTGTGATTCCAGCCCTTGTCTTGGATGTCAGACCCTCAGCTGGGTTGCTGTTCTCGGGCTCCATCTGCCTCCAGTTCCTTCCCCTGTCCTCAGCTGCCTCCTCCATCCTGGTTAAGATCTTCCCAGGCTTCCAAGAAATCCAGGAGCAAACAGAACCCATCACTGGTGCCTCTAAATCTTCCATTTAAAACAGAAAAGCAACAAATGCTTGCAAGCAGCACTCAGTGACCGAGCACAAATCCTGGGGACGTTTCCCGGTGGTTCTTGAACCATTCCTGCAGCTCCTGCCTGCCACATCCTCACTCCCCAGGGATTCCAGGTCACGTTGGAAGGACCTTGGTGCTGAATTACTGAAAAGCTGATTTACCTCCCTCAGGAGGTGCCTGTGAAGTGGCACCAGGCCGCAGCAGCTGGTGGCTCCTCAGGCCAACAACAGCAAGTGATAGAGCAGTGAAGAGTTTGGGATTCTCATCTCATCTGTCCCCGCAGCTCTGAAAGGAGAGGTGGCAGCCAGGAGGGTGCCAGGACTAACTTTTGTCCCAGTTCTCAAGCGTTCACTGCTGTGTTCAAAAAGGAAAACACAAAGAAAAAGCTCCTTTGCCAGCAAAATATTTCTGAAATATCAGACAGAACTGCAAGGCCAGATTGAGTGGATTTATTTTAGAGAGTTAAAACTAGTGTCAAGAATTATAGAAACAGCCCAGAAAAAGGAGTTTTGTCCTTCATGAATTTACTGAAAAGGGATCATTTATACAGGATTCAAGTTAGGAAAAATTCAATATTGACTTAAAAGTAATCTTGATTCAGGACACCACTGAAATTCAACATTATGTGGACATAAATGAAACACAAACTGATGATTTTCACACAGAGATGATTTTCATCTTCTGCTTCTGCACAGTCCATGAACATCTTACATGAGATATTGGGAAGGAATTGTTCCCTGGGAGGGTGGGGAGGCCCTGGCACAGGGTGCCCAGAGAAGCTGTGGCTGCCCCTGGATCCCTGGCAGTGCCCAAGGCCAGGTTGGACACTGGGGCTTGGAGCAGCCTGGGACAGTGGGAGGTGTCCCTGCCATGGCAGGGGTGGGATGAGATGAGCTTTGAGGTCCCTCCAACCCAACCCATTCCATAATTCCATGATTTCATGAACTTCACTATGGATAAAATAATCCAAACATTTGAGTCCAGGCCCCAAAACCCAACATGAACCTTTCTCCATTCCATGATGCCACCTCACACACATTTGTGTCTTGTTTTGCTTCTTTTTCTGGTCTGGACCTGATTTCAAATTTCTCTGGCAACAAATTCAACCCCAAAAGCAGGAGAGGGCTGTGGGACCAACAAAATCATTCTTTGACCAGGCCCACAAATTTTCTCCATCTCCTCCAGAAGGGTTTTGAGGAGGGGATTTTTTGTACTACGTTTTCTCTGTGGTTCTGTTTTGAAAGCACAAGAAATGCATTTAGGCTGAGAAAACACTGCCCCCATTCTCCACGTGTTGTTTCTCTCCCACAGGAAATTCCCCCATCACCTCCACAAACACGAAACGCGAAAACCTCAGCGTTCTTTTAACAAGCTCCTGGGAAAATCTGGAATAAAGCTGAGGCCAGGTGGACCAAAAGAAAGTGCTGAGGTTGGGTGCTCAGCTGAGAGCCCAAAGCAAGCCCAGTTTGCCTCGTGAGCTGTGACTCAGAGCAGGGACACTGAGGACAGCACGTCCAGAAGGGCTCTGGGACAGATGAAGTGCTGAATAATATCCTTAAAGCACAGCATTCCCATGGAATTCATTGGAATTCCCCTAAGGATGTGAGCAACTTGTGGGCAGCCGTGTCCCAGCTGCTCCTCCAAAGGGCCTGGAGAGAGCCAGGGAAGGTGCCAGGTGGGTTTTCTCAGGGTTGTCCTGCTGGAATTAACATCATTTTAGTGGATGGGGTTGTTAATCCAGCTCCTGACGGTCACCAAGTGTGGAGTCAATTTCAGTGTGGCCAGGGAAGGGAATGGAGCTGGGGAAGGGGCTGGAAAATTCATCCCATGAGGAATGGTTGGGAGAGCTGGGAGGGTTCGGGGGGACCTCACTGCTCCCCACAACTCGCTGGGAGTGCCAGGGCCTCCCCACCCTCCCAGGGAACAATCCCTTCCCAATATCCCATCTCACATTTCCATGGATTGTGCAGAAGCAAAAAAGCCCCCAAACCAGACAAATCATCAGTGTTTGTTTCATTCATGTCCACATAACATTGAATTTCAGAGTTGTCCTGAATCAGGGTTATTTTTAAGCCTATATTGAATTTTTCCTAACTCGAATCCTGGACAAATGATCCCTTTTCAGTAAATTCATGAAGAACAAAACTCCTTTTTCTGGACTGAGATCTCTAGTTTTTAACAGGATTGGGCAGTGAGGGGGGTCGGGCTCTGCTGCCGGGTCCCAAGGGAAAGGAGGAGAGGAAATGGCCTCAAATTGCACCAGGGGAGGCTCAGGTTGGAGACTGGGAAAGAAAATTTCCCTGGCAGAGTGGTGAGGCCTTGGAATGAGCTGCCCAGGGAGGGGGTGCAGTCCCTGTGTGTGGGAGTGTTCAGGAGGAGTCTGGATGTGGCCCTTGGGGACAGGGTTTGGGGTGATGCTGCTGCTGCTGGGGTGGCACTGCCTGATCCTGAAGGGCTCTTCCAGCCTTTGATAATGGTTCCCACATTAATTTTTCAAGGATAGACAATTCTTCATTATATTTGTTATAAATCCACATGATCCAGATGATCCAGATGATCATTTATCAATGGACACCCCCTTTTCCAGAGTTTTTACAAGGAATAATTCCACACTTTCCTTCCCCTGCTCTCCAGAGAACCCCATTGGTCCAAATCCCATTCCTAAGCTCCCAAAACAAACCCACAAAGAAAATTCTGGGTTTTCCACAGTGATTTCTTCCATTATTTGGCTGGCAAGTGCACAAAGCATTGGACAGCTTTGGAAAAGAGCAATGATACGAAATTCCATCAGGAAAAAAATGCAAGGAGTCCAGGAAATGATAAGAATTCACTTGATTTGATATTTGCCTTCAATAGGACACATTTAAAAATCTGTTAAATCACTTTTTCCCTGTCTCGTTCAAACCACAGGGGAAAAAGGTGGGAAGAGATAGAAATCAAGTAAAATAAAATAAAATAAAATAAAATGAAACAAAATAAAACAAAATAAAATAAAATAAAATAAAAAATACAATACAATACAATACAATAAAATAAAATAAAATGCAGGATATTCACTGTTGCTGTTGGGAGATATAATTCCCAGATTTTTAGGAATTTTTACCATGGGATCCTAGATAAAATAAAATCTCTCAACTCAACACATCTGGGAACAACTGCAGGAGCAAGGAAGTGAATTTTCCTTGGAGAAGCAGCTCCATCACCCAGCTGCTTTTGGGGACAGAGACAGGAACAGGCAGGAATTCCCCACCCCAATTCCATATCCTGTGGTTTGGGGGAATCAGGAGGGATAAATATCCCGATCCAGACCCCTGAGAGGTTTATAGGGAAAGAATCCATGGGAATACCCCAATCCAGAGCATTTCTGCCAGCTCCAGGCTATGGGTGAGGGATGGAAAGACCAGAGGGGGAAAATGCCACGGAACCAGGCAGCTCCCTGGTGGCTGCAGGGATGTGGATGTTGGGGGATTTTCCAAGCTCAGCTCAGCACTAAGCTGAGCTCAAATTTTCTTCCAGATCTGCTTTTTTTGGTGTTACCACCCAGCTGAAATTTCTGGGCTCGTTCCACCCCCTTCTGCTCAAGTCTCAGCCCTGCAGAGGCTCCTTCCAATGCCATTGGGGCTCCAGAGCTCCAGCGTTTCTGCAGGATGAGGAGAAACCTCGGGAAGGGCTGGAATCTGCTGCCTGCCACCTTCCCGGAGCCAAACTGCAGAAATCTGCAGGATAAAACTGGTGGTACCACTTGGACCTCAGCACTCAGGAGATAACAACCTTGTTTTGTTTTTTTTTTCTTTTGTTTTTTAATTAAAAGTTTTTATTAAATGTTGATTAAGTCTCTTAATTTTGGAAGCTACTCATCAAATAAAGCAATTTATAAAGGATGAGCAAGAGCTTTAAACAATTTACTTGCACTTTTCTTTTAATGTGCCTTCAGTAGATCTCACTTAACTCCTTCAATTTTTCTGCTTTAGGGATTTGTGCTCTGGGGATGCGTCAGCACAGGAGGCAGGAGGGAAAACCTGGGAGACTCCCCTCGAATTCCCTGCCTTGTGTCAGGCTTTTAAGGTTCCTTCTCCACTTTCATCCCTTCTGTTTTGGGTACACACAGGTTTGTTTAGGTCTTACAAACTGAAGGGAAAACACCCAAATACAAAACAAAAACACCCAAAGAATTTTAATCCAAAACACACCAGGCAAAGTTCTGGTGTTGTCTCAACACTGGAGCTCCAGGTTTTAAAGTTATTCCCAGAACTCAGCCAGATTTGAAGGAGAACCTGTGATTCCTGCAGGGACTGATTTCACACATCCTAATTCCCATTCCCGAATTCCCACCACAGAAAATGACCCTGTGAGGATTTTAGAGAGCACCCAAATGTCTGTGGGATTGCTCCACAGCCTCCATCCTCATGGGATGTGGGACACAAACCTTTGCCTCCCCCTGCTCCACCAATTCCCAGCGTTTTCTTTGCATCCAGCAGCCAGAGGAGAAGGGATGGGTTGATGAACTTCGTTAATTGGCTCGAAAAATCAAAGTGCAAACTGATTTTTGGGCATTGAAGCCAGCCAGGTTTAGTAAGAGTATAACAAATATGTGTTATGTTCGAAAGAGGAGACTCCCAGGCGCCAGCAGTGAAACATTATCCTCCTCAGACAAAGTCCCAGACAAAGATCTTTATCTGGGAATGATATATGGGATATAGTTTGGAGATGACTCCACATAATACCTTTATTAGTGTTGGAGTTGAACAACTTAAAAGGGAAAGAAAAAAAAAAAAATCCAATTTCTCCTTTGTTACTCACCCAAATAAGGGCAGGGAGCTTCCGAGGGGGCTGGGTTTAGAAAGAAAAACATAATTAGGTTAAAATAGCACCAATAGTTGTGGTGTTGAGGGGGGATGGATGAAGCAACTGGGGAAGGGAAGAGCCAAAACCTGCTCTGGGTTGCTGCTGATGCAACTCCTCTGGAAACAGCACAAGCCATCTGTGTATCCCTGGATTTGTCAGGGAGGAAATCAGGACAGGCCAAGATGAGCAATTCAGATTCCACTTTACCATTCTGAACCAGAATTCCTCCAGATAAAGTTGATGGGGATCGATTTTCAGGAAGCTTGGGAAATCGTGCTCTGAAACCAGGAAGAAAAACCAGTTTTAAAGCAAGATGCCAATTCAAAGCTGGGAAATTCCTTGGAGTTTTCCAGCTTTTTAGGAGCAATCACTCAAGGACAGGCAGACTTTTAGGGGAATATTCACATCAAAAATCAGAAATTTTTTTACACCAAAAGAAGCTTGGAATGAGTTGCACAGAGAGGTGGTGGAGTCACCATCTCTGGAAATATTCAGGAAGAGTCTGGATGTGGCCCTTGGGGACGAGGTTTTGGGGTGATGATGGTGGCACTGGATGATCCTGAAAGTCTCTTCCAATCCTTAGGATTGGGATTCTCCAGCTCCAGCACCTCAGTGTCTTTTTTTTGAAGGGAGGGGTCCAGAACTGAGGGGTGGCCTTGGAGATCTCGGAATCCTCCTCTGCACAAAGCCCTCACTGGCCTGGTCACTCTGTTGTGAAAATAAAAAACCACAAAGACATGGAAAAATATGGAAAAGGTTTCTTCAGCTTTAGGATCACATTTAGGCTTCTCAGGACTAACTGGAACACAGGGAGAAAAAACTTCCCGGGTGGCCTGGCCAGACCAAACCACTGCTGCCAGACCTCCAACGGGGCAGGTCCAGGCAGGGCTCCTCCAGGTGCCTCTCCAAGTTGTTTTTGGGATGGGAATCCTCACAGATTTTCAGTGGGAAAGCAGGAAAGGACCCTGCTGGTTGGGGACCAGCTCGTGGTGTGTGACAGACACAAAATGATGGCTCTAACGCTGATTTTTGAACCTCCCAGCCCTCAAAATCCACCTGCAGGCACCTGTGGGACATCTGGGGCCAGAGGCGGGGTTGGGTGATGGGAGCTCAGCTCCTCTCCCTGCTGGGCCTGGGATTAGGGATAAATCACTTCAGCCATGCCCTCCTGGACACAGACACTGAAATGTTTAACCCCAAATTTCACGGGTCAGGAAGCCCAGTGTGCAATGGAGCAAATTGACCTAAGAGAATCAATTTCAGCCTCCCGTCTCTGCAGGCACAGGGAACTGAGCTGTGATCCCCAAAACACCTCATTCCCTGATTTTCTGCAGCAAAGCCAGCACTTTTCACTGCACAGTTCGGAAAAGTGTCTGTGTTTGAGAAGTGGAAAGAACTGAGGTGCAACTGTGCTGTGAGGGGGGTGGCAGGAGGGGTGGGCAGGTGAAGATGTGTCCCACTTACCCCTTTTTCCCAGTGTCACAATTTTTCCAAATAGGGGAAAAAAATATAAAGAATTCTGTCAGGATAATGGTGAAGCCCTAAAAGGGAAGCAAAGAAATCCCGAGAAGAAACTTGTGCAAGGAGCAAAATCTGCCCTGGAAAATTCCCCAGGCTCATCAATAGCAGAGAATCTCCCAGAGCATTCCAGGTGAAGTGCAAGAGGTGACAACATGGCTGGGAAGATCCGTGTCCCTTTTCCCTCACTGGGAATTGCAGCTTGGAAATTTTGAAGGAATGAGGCAAAGACACTTCCCTAAAATGTGGTGCTGCTGAAACATTCCCTGTCTTCCACAAACTCCCAGTTAAACCAGGCCTGGATTTGCACCGGGATGAGCAGCGGGACAAGAGTGGCCTTTATGTTCAAGTGACGAGCTGATTTCCTGGAGAAATTCCCTTCCTTTCCTGGGAAATGAAGGGCTGAGGGAATCCTCACCCATTCCCAGTCACTGCTGAGGAGTCTGGTGGGCCTTTGAGTGCATAAATATTTCATTTACAGTGATGGAAGCAAAAAAAAAGAGGCTGGAAAAGGCCTTGATGAAATTTCTTGGCTTTCCAGGCTGTGAGAAGAAGCCTTGGATCACTCTTGTGATGATTTTGGATCTTGCTGGGGTTTTTAAACTCCAGTTCCACATAATTCTTCAGGAAGAGGGGTGGTGTGGAAGCTCTGCTTACTCAGGGTTGCACCTCACCACCTGCAGAGCACCAAACACAAGGAATTCTCTTCCTTTGATCATTCTGGTGCCTTTATATTGCTGGAAAACACCATTTGTTTTCTAGGAATGTGTGATTCCATGGATCTACTCCATTGTCTGTCCCAAACTCAGACCAGTCAGTGTGGAAACGAGGGAAAATCTCCCTCTGTTCACTCCCAGCTGATTCATTTGGAGCGCAGATTTCCCGGGAAGTGGCAGGGACAGCTGTGCTGAGTGGTTGGCTCCGTTTTCTGGATTCCACAGATCTCAGGGCAAAAATTCATGGCACAGCTGCTTGAAGATGCTGCCACTGCTGGCTACTCATCTCTCCTCCTGTCAGGAAAGTCATCTTTTCCCAGGATACCGCTGCAAGGACCAGGAATGAGAGAACCTGGGCACAATCTCTGCCTGCACAGCCTGGCAGTGGCACAAAAAAAAAAAAAAAAACATTCTCAGAGGCAAGGAGCAAAAAACTCCCACCTGAGCAGAGAAAACAGGCCCTGCAATAAAATATAATCCCACCATCCCATAACTTTGGGTGATCAAGGGGTGCCAGACCCAGCAGCTCTGAGCTCCTGACCTGACAAAGCTGTCAGAATTCCCTGAATACCTGTGGAATGCTTCTGGAGTCGAGTCCTGACACGTTTCCCCGTGGTTTGGTTGGTAGAGCTGAGCTCAAGGGAAGGGCTTTGCAGGAGGCAGGGGTTGTGCTGGGGGATGTGCAGCCAGGAGGGCACTGGGACAGTGACCCCGTGTCCCACAGGCCTGGCTGTTGTCCCAGAGCAAAGGCACCACTGGATTTGTGCATCCTGGGAAGAATTCCAGGCTCAGGAAAGCCAGGGACAGCCCAGAAATGAAGTGAGGTCTGTGAGAAGTGAGGGCAGGGATTGTCCCTCTGTGCTGGGCACTGAGAGGCCCCTCCAGGGCTGTGTCCAGTTCTGAGTTCTGGAAAAGAGCCCTGGAGAGGTTGGAGCTTGTCCAGGGCAGGGAACGGAGCTGGGAAGGGGCTGGAGCCCCAGGAGGGGCTGAGGGAGCTGGAAAGGGGCTCAGCCTGGAGAAAAGGAGGCTCAGGGGGGACCTTGTGGCTCTGCACAACTCCCTGACAGGAGGGGGCTCAGGGGGGGTCGGGCTCTGCTCCCAGGGCACAGGGACAGGAGGAGAGGGAACGGCCTCAGGCTGGGCCAGGGGAGGCTCAGGTTGGACCCCAGGAGCAATTCCTGCCTGGAAAGGGTGGTGAGGCCTTGGCAGGGGCTGCCCAGGGAGGTTTGGGGTCCCCATCCCTGGAGGTGTCCCAGGAAGGGCTGGAGGTGGCACTCAGAGCTCTGGGCTGGGGACAAGGTGGGCATCGGGCACAGCTGGGACTCCATGGGCTGGGAGGGCTTTTCCAGCCTCAGGGCTCCCATAATTCTGGAATTATTTGTCCCTAGACTTTCCAAGTCTGCTGTTGGAGCTGTTTCTGCCTTGTGATAAAACGTTGCTCCTCATTCCTGGCTCTCAAGCTCAAATCTCCTCCAGTTCCAACATACGGAACCCAGCCACCACCTTGCTCTTTTTCTCGACATATCACTACCAAATTTATTTGAGGGGATTCCCAAACCTTCATGGCTGAGGGATGACCTGGCGAGAACTTGAAATTTTGAGGGAAATTTGAAGATCATTCAGATTTCAGCTCCACATGGATTTGGACTCCTGAAGATTGAGCAGGAAAGGAAGGCCCTGAGATGGTGACACACAAGAGATGAGTGAAACAACAGCAGAGGGTGAGCAGCCACGGGATTGCTCCAACCCGTGCCAAAACTTCCATGGGAATCAGGGCAAAGAGGAGTTTTGATGCTCCATGGGGAAAAAAAAAAAGGTGTTTTTAGAACAAATTTTATGACTCTGTGGAAATTTCAAGCAATTATTAAGAATAAAACTCAGCTACTGATGGGGAGCTGGAGTTTTTTCTTGGTGGAAGAACCCAGTGGAGGCTCTGCCCTGAAGTTCTCCCAATTTGCTTCTGCTTCATTAATTTTGAGTCCAGTTTGGGAAGGTTTTCCCAGAATGCAGAAGCACGGCTGCTGCTGGACATGGGCAACACGAGCTGTGGCTGAGCTGGTTTTAAAGCCAAAATAAGGAACTCAGGATTTTATTTTTATCTCATGAGAGCATTAGAGAGAAGAAACAGCTGTAGAAGTCCTCACAGGGCCACCAGGCTGGGAGGTTCAGGAGAAAACCCCAGGGAGCTTGAAAAGCTCAGCCTTAAAGCACAACTTCCACGTGAGAAAAGGAACCAGAGCCGGGCACCACCTCGTGTCATCCAACCTTCCACGTCACCAGGATCTGCTGCGGGCACGGGAAAACCACCAGGGACTTCTCTGAGGAGGTTGGACTCAGCTGTGGTTGAAAGATGAGCAAGAGCCAACAACACAAAACAGGAAATGAGTGGAAGATGTTTGTTTGATTTTATTGGTCTCAAGGTAAAGCCAATCTCAAACCAATTTTTATTTAAACAAAATCCACCTTCCCAAATTTTATTTGTTGTTGGGATCTTCAAGTAAAGCACAGAGACCTGGATAAAGAAATCAGAACTTTTTTTATTGTGGTTATGTTAAAATCAGAGCCTTTTCCTCTTCCATTTTCCCCCTCACAGAAGGATGGAAAAAATTCTTTATTCTTATAAATCACCGAATGGTTTGAGTTGGAAAGGACCTTAAAGATCACCCAGTTCCAAGCTCCCTGCCCTGGGCATTCTTGTCTATGTCCACTTTCTTTTCCTTTAAAATGCTGGATTGGGTTCCTCCCCTTCTGGATTCTCCCTCCTCTGCACATTTTTATCCCTTCTGGATTTTTGGTGCTTTTCCTCCTCAGTTCTTTCCATTTGCTGCTCTGATTTTTTTTCCCCTCATTGAAGGAGTTTGGATGTGAAGAGTTGAATTCGAAGGATTACAGGGATATCTTATTTTCCATAATATCCAATTTCATTCCAGCCTGCTCCTGTTGGAACCAACCCTCAGCAATCCACCCGCTCCTGGGAGAGCTGGAATGGCTCCAGAATATTTCCCGCTTGCCACATTCTGGGAATTTGAGTCCAAAGCTGCTCTGTTTCCATCAGAATCACTTGCAGGCTCCAGTTGGAATCAGAACCATCTGCTCTTCCCAAATTATGGATTTCCACAGGAAAAGAATCCCCGTAATGCCTCCAAAAAGGCCCCTGGAAAGTGCTGACTCAGCACCACAGGAAGGAGGGAAAGGGATCCTGAAGGATCCAGGGACACAGACAGAGGAAATTTGGTCGTGTTTAACAAGAAAATGAAGTTTAAAAATATTTCCCAATGTCTGACAGAGTTCCCGAGGGAAACTCCTGCACCGCTGACGTCACTAATCAGCTTCCCATTGATTCCTGGTGTGTGGAAACTCCCTGAAAAGTGTTGGATTTGCTGTAAAACGGGAGATGCCATCCCTTGGGGATCAGGCATTCCTGGAGGCACATCCCAGTGATGCCACTGTGGCACTTCCCTCATGTGTTTTGTCATCGATGGAAACGCTCAAAGAACTCTGATAAAAGTGTGGGGGTGAAAATAATAATGAAAAACCCCCAATGTTCCTTTTACACCGGAATTTTGCCTTATTTTTCCAGATGCTCAGAAAACTCAGAGCATTTGGAACCTGATTTTCTTCTCTTTTTTTGACACCCTCTCTGAGTGAGGTGAAACACAACTGGGGAGATTTCTCCTCTTCCTGAGGATGGCTGGGATTGGTCAGGGGCTGGAAAATTCATCCTGGGAGGAGCAGCTGAAGGATTTGGGGGTGTTTGGGAGAAAAGAGGAGGCTCAGGGGGGACCTCATTGCTCCCCACAGCTCCTGACAGGAGGGGCAGAGACCAGATGAGAGGAAATGGCCTCAAATTGCACCAGGGGAGGCTCAGGTTGGAGACTGGGAAAGAAAATTTCCCTGGCAGAGTGGTGAGGCCTTGGAATGAGCTGCCCAGGGAGGGGGTGCAGTCCCTGTGTGTGGGAGTGTTCAGGAGGAGTCTGGATGTGGCCCTTGGGGACAGGGTTTGGGGTGATGCTGCTGCTGCTGGGGTGGCACTGCCTGATCCTCAAGGGCTCTTCCCACCTGGATTCTGAGATTTGCAGGGAAGTGCTGGTGGGTGCCAGCCCTGGGGAGCTCCCAGAGCACCAGCCTGGAGGTCCCTGAGGCTGAACCTCTCCACATCCCACAGAACAAATTTAACTTTGTGAACATCTTTTTTTCCCCCCTGTAATTCCCCCCATGTTTTTGAAGCTGTTACTCAATTTAAAAAGGAAGGAATGTGTTTTCCCAGCTGGAAGGAAACCTGCTCCATGAATTACTGACCCAGAACACGGGATAGGCACTATATTTAATTTCTTATTAAATCCCTTTTTTCCTCCTCAGTCTCCGTGTTTTCTAGCACTGCCCTCATGTTGATTTTCCCCCTTGCCATCCATAATTCCACTGGATTTCTGTCTTTCCCTCCTGCTGGAATTTTTCCCTTCCCACTGGCTCTCTCCAGCAGAAATCCAGCCCATGAACATTCCCACTTCCCTGTGCCTGTGCACTTCCAGCAAGGCAAGACAAGCTCAGCTCCCTCTGCTCCCCCTGAAAACATGGAATATCCTGAATTGGAAGGGATCCACAAGGATTATTGAAATCCAAGGCCTGTCCCTGCCCAGACCCCCCAGCAATCCCCCCTGTGCATCCCTGGCAGCGGTGCCCAAACGCTCCTGGAGCTCTGGCAGCCTCGGGGCCGTGCCCATTCCCTGGGGAGCCTGGGCAGTGCCCAGCACCCTCTGGGGGAAGAACCTTTCCCTCATATCCAACCTAAATTCCCTTTGGAAGCTCCCTGATGGGACACACTCCCCACGGCCGATGGACATTGGGGACTGGACTCGTCTCCATCCCACGGGATAACAGGGAAAGCAGGGTGGCACCTCAGGGGGGTGTTCCCAAGAAAAATCTTGGATTTTTCCACCTCAGGGTGCCAAGGGTGGCTGGGAGAGGGGTCTTGGGACAGCAGGGAGCCAAACCCTGGTCCTGCCCCAGCACTCACAGCATTCCCAACTGCAGCTTCCTCGTTTCCCAGCGGGAAGGCAGCAGGGTCTCTGCCCAGCCTCTCCTGACACCGTGCCAGGCCGTCTGTGCCGAGCACAACTTCCCGGGAAAGCTGAGGTGTGGCGGCTCCAGCACCTCGGAGCAGGGTCAGGCTCCTCCAGCAGCAACATCATCCGCTCAGGGAAAAATCCTGGAGCTTCCCGTGGTGGCTGTTGTTTGCCAGATGCCCAGATTCCCGTTTTTGGCACCTCAGGAGGAGCTTGGTGGATGTCTGTCCGTGCCACAGCCACAGCTGCCACCTGCCAGGCGTTTCTGTACCACGAATGTCCCCAACACGAGGGGAAAGGAGGAGGAGCCGACTTTTGTGTTGTGGAGAGAGCAGGAAAAGGGGGTGGGGAAAAATAATTCTCTCCCAGCCACTCGTAAAACGATTTTATCTACACAGGAGCTGAAGTGCTGAGAGCTGTGAGTGATCCCAGAAACATCTTCCATGGGAAAAGCCTGCAGGTGACCCCAGCAGGTGAGGGACACCCGGACCCTTCACCTCCCAAACTTCAGAAGCTGAACTTGCACTGAATTGTCTTTCTGGAAAGGCTGGGAATGTCTGACTGGCTGGGAGAGCTGGGAGGGTTCAGCTGGAGAAGGGAAGGACTCCAAGAGACTGAAAGCCCCTTCCAGTGCTTACAGGGATTATAAAAAACAGGGAATGGGGATTTTTATATGGGCAGATGAGCCAGGATGAGGAGAATGGTTTTAAGCTGCCAGAGGGCAGGGATGGATGGGATATTGGGAAGGAATTGTTCCCTGGGAGGGTGGGGAGGCCCTGGCACAGAAAAGCTGTGGCTGCCTCATCCCTGGAAGTGTTGAAAGCCAGGTTGGAACAACCTGGGACAGTGGGAGGTGTCCCTGTCCATGGCAGGGGTGGCACTGGATGAGCTTTAGGTCCCTCCCAGCCCAAACCATTCCATAATTCCATGATTCCTGTGTTTGACAAAAGCATTTTTATTCCCCAAGTCCATTTCCATTGACCAGGCTGATAATGGCACAGGTCCCAAAAGTGACCAAGAGATGAAAAATCACCCCCAGAACCCCCAAACTACTTTCTCCCAATAAAGAAATGCACTCAGAACCTTCAAAAAGAAGAATTTTGGCAATTTTTAAGTTGCCCACCGCTGATTTACAAATTCCTGCTCCTTTCCCAGGAATTCTAACCCTCCGCCCCTCAGTTTTTAGGCACGGGGAGCCCAGTGAGGCTTCAATGATTTCATTTTCTGGAGGTTAAAAAGGTTCTTGTAAATGACTGCTCCAAATAACTGGAAAGCCAGTTAAAACAACTGGATAACAGATGGCAGAGGAAAGTGCTTTCCTGTAAAGTGTTGCAGAGGAGAAGCTCATTTACAAGAAGCAATTACACAAACATCCCCAAGCATCCAAGATCCCATAAAAGGCTTGCTGAGGTGCAAGCACATTTTCAAGTGAGGATTTTTGTGCCGGAGCAAAAATCAGATTTTTCTTTAATTCCCCCCCCCCCCCCCGTCTTTTTTTTTTTTCTT
>VZTJ01003243.1:75907-125920 GCA_013397795.1 Orthonyx spaldingii
TTTTTAATCCTTTCCTTCATTCCCAAACATTTCTTATCCTGCACAAGGAATGAAACTGCCCAGAGATGCATTTTTTTCCAGCAAATTTTATACTAATAAAAAAGATGTATTTCCTTTTAATTCTTCATTCCTTTAATCCCTCTTTCCTCTGGGCTTAAGGATCACTTCAAAACCAAGCAAGACAATTCCTGTCTCGTGGACAATAAATAGTTTTAACAAATTAAACCACTGGAGTAACAACTCATTTTTCTTCAGGATCATGACAGAAGGCAGGAGCTGCCTCGTGCTGACATTTAGGAAACGAAACTTAGATCTGGCTTTACCTTTCCAAGCCCTTTTCATCCCCCGTCTAATCCGTTTTTATGGATAATGGGAACATGACTTTTTTGCAGGATCTTGACACGGTGATGAGTCAATAAGAGCGAAGCCTTTGGATGTGTGCAGACCAAAGGACTGGGAGAAAATCATTCCTCAGGTTGGAAGAGGCTGAGGATGGAGATCGAGCAGCTCCTGCTCCTTGGGAAGAGTTTAAAGTCTGGAAGTTTTGCTGGAATTTTGTAGGAAAGGCTGAGCAAAGCCTGCAGAAAGTTCTGCTCCCAGAATTTCATCTTCATTAGGGACCTGACACATCAAAGCCACAATTTCCCTGGTATTTAACAGACAGCTGATGTGATCCTAATAACGCCTCGGGATTGAACATCCATCATTTCCTGGGAGAGGAATGACCTCACCTTAATCAAGGGGTGCTCACCAAGCCACTGACCCTGCACGTTCCAGATGTTGGTTTGTGCCTCGCCATCACCACTCGGCCTCCCCGTTCAATCTCCAGTTAATTGAGAGCCAAGCATTTCATCCAGAAAATTGCAGGATGAAAGAACAGAATGGGATAAAGATGTGGATCATAAAAGTACTGCTTGTGGAGGATTTTTTTTTTTTTTATGGGAAAAAGTGGTGGCTCACAGGAGGCTCAGCAATGCCTTTGGACCCTGGGATTGCTGAGGATGATGGGAGACTTGGGGACGAGGTTTAGGGGTGGTGCTGGGACTGGATAACCCTGAAGGGCTCTTCCAACCTTCGTGATTCCAGGATTCTGGGAGGGGACTGGATAACCCTGAAGGGCTCTTCCAACCTTCGTGATTCCAGGATTCTGGGAGGGTTTTCCATCACAGCATCCCAGGAACTCTGCAGACATCCCCATTCCAGGCTGTCTCTGCTGCAGGGGTTTGTTGAAGGCTGCAGTTGAAATCCTGGTCACCAACTGGACCCAGAGGGCAGCAGAGGAGGGGAAATGCTCTGGATAATGACTGGGAGAGTGACTCCCACCTTTCCATGGGGATAAGGGACAGGTGTCCACCTCCACCAGCAACACAAACTCTTCTCATGGAGATCTCCAGCTCAGCCCCGAGGGGTGCATTCCACAGAGTCATGGAATGATCAGGGTGGGAAGAGCCCTTCAGGATGAGGCAGTGCCACCCCAGCAGCACCAGCATCACCCCAAACCCTGTCCCCAAGGGCCACATCCAGACTCCTCCTGAACACTCCCACACACAGGGACTGCACCCCCTCCCTGGGCAGCTCATTCCAAGGCCTCACCACTCTGCCAGGGAAATTTTCTTTCCCAGTCTCCAACCTGAGCCTCCCCTGGTGCAATTTGAGGCCATTTCCTCTCATCTGGTCTCTGCCCCTCCTGTCAGGAGTTGTAGGGAGCAATGAGGTCCCCCCTGAGCCTCCTCTTTTCTCCCAAACACCCCCAAATCCTTCAGCTGCTCCTCCCAGGATGAATTTTTCAGCCTCTGGCCAATCCCAGCCATCCTCAGGAAGAGGAGAAATCTCCCCAGTTGTGTTTCACCTCACTCAGAGAGGGTGTCAAAAAAAGAGAAGAAAATCAGGTTCCAAATGCTCTGAGTTTTCTGAGCATCTGGAAAAATAAGGCAAAATTCCGGTGTAAAAGGAACATTGGGGGTTTTTCATTATTTTTTTCACCCCCACACTTTTATCAGAGTTCTTTGAGCGTTTCCATCGATGACAAAACACATGAGGGAAGTGCCACAGTGGCATCACTGGGATGTGCCTCCAGGAATGCCTGATCCCCAAGGGATGGCATCTCCCGTTTTACAGCAAATCCAACACTTTTCAGGGAGTTTCCAGACACCAGGAATCAATGGCAGCCTCCTTTTCTCCAGGCTGAGCCCCTTTCCCAGCTCCCTCAGCCGCTCCTGGGGCTCCAGCTCCTTCCCAGCTCCGTTCCCTGCCCTGGACACGCTCCAGCCCATTGGGACATGGCTGATCCATGACACAGGACCGTGAGGGGGATCTGCTGGATGTGGTGCCATCCCAACATTTCTCCTGGCACTCCAGGCTCAGGGGGATGGAATGTGTCATCCCTGCCTCTCCTTGCTGGACACCAGGGCCAGTCCCCTGAGGCTCAGCTGTCCCCAGGAGTGTCCCCAGTGCTGAAACTGTTCCCTCCTCGCTTGCCAAAAATGAGTTGTTTTCTCCTCATTTATCAACCCCCCCTGGATTTTGTGGGAAGTGCTGTCATTCCCAGGTGCCTGATGACAGCCTCTGGAATCATCTGCCTTTGATAGAGAGGGGTTTGTGTTTGGGCTAAGAGCAAGGAGAGAGCCTGGCTACTGAGTAATCCAGAGCAGGGAAGCAAATTTAGCACAGTTGTTCACAGCACACGGATTTTTGGCAGGCTGCTCCTGCAGAGAGCAGCTGTTCGCATTTTCTCACCCACCTACACAGCCAGGACAGCCAGGATTGCTGGGTTTTTTTAAATAAAATGAATTGTAAGCATTGGTGAAAGGAGTTTTGCTGGAATCTGCTGCCTTCAGCAGCCGGGATTTGATAGGAAACCCCTCTTAAAGGAACACCAGGGGGTTTTGAATTGGTGCAGGGTTTTCCAGCCTTTATTTCCATGGATAAAGTTTCAAACAGCTCTTTAAAGAGAAGCTTTTCAAGGAAGTCTTTGTGCTTTGATTGTTTGAAATCCTGCTCTGGGAGTTGCTTCACTGATCCCCTCCCTTCTCCCAACCTGAAGTGCCAGAGGAGCAGACCCTGAGGAATTAAAGCATTCCCCAAAAACTGGCTGCTCCTCACCCAGGATTGGGAAAAAGGCTTCAAACTGAGCTTCTCCTTCTTTTTTTTTTTTCCTTCAGGCCAGTAGCTGGTCTGGAATAGGGCCACAATTTTGGGAAGTGGTGGAGTTCTCTGTCTCCTTTTGGCCTCCTCAGAGGCTGCTGCACTGTCCAAAGTGTTCCCCAAATGTTCCGGGGGGAAAGTCTGAGGGTAGGGATGAACTCACCTCCTCCGTGGGGATGCTCTGATTTCCCAAGCATGTCTGTGGAGCAGCACAAGCATTTTCCAGACTCAAGCATTTCCCTTAAAAGAGATTTCAGATCAGTGGCCAAGACATCAGGGAAAGCATTCCCAGACTGCTCCAGCATCCAAAGGCAGCTCTGGCACAGAGGGATTGTCTTACCTGCTGCCCCAGACACACAGATCATCCCACTGCTTTTTGCTTCCACTTCCACGCTCTCTAAAACTTGGAATGAGATCAGCTGGGCTTGGAATTCCCTCTTTTTTTGCCCCCCCATCCCATGGAACATTGCAGGGACAGCAGGAAAACTGGAGTTCTAAGAGTTTTGCAGTTGTTAAGGTAAAGGATTACCCTGCTCCATGAGGAAGTTTCACATGGAGTTCCTTGGGATAATCAGGAGCAAGGGCTGCCTTCTTCCTGATGTTTGACCAGCAATTCCTTAATTTCCTCAACACTGAGCACAGGAGTGGTCGAATCTCTCACAGCATTTATTTCCAGAGTGAACCCTGAACTGATTTGTTGAAGATCATCCAGGGAGGGACTGCTGCTCATGCACGGGGAGCAAAATTGGAGCCACCACCATCCAAATCCAGCAGGAAAAGGAGAATTTGGAGGACAGGAGCTGCTCCCTGTGCAATTCCTGCCTTGCATTTTGCAAGCTGACATTCCTGACTTAAATGAGGAACAGGGAAAACAAGGGGTGTCAGAACTGGTGCAAATATTAAAGCTTAAGAAAACCACAAGGAAAATGAAATTCAGGCAAAATGTTGCCCATTCCATGCACATTCCTGCAAAAAAATCCTGTGTCTGTCAAGGCAGGGAAATCTGTCATGACAGGAATATTGAAGCACTCTAGAGGAGACCCTCTGGAAAAAAAGGTGCTTGGTCTGGGAAAGGCAACTTGCCACTCACAGAATGTGAGACAGGACAGGGTGGGTGACTGTCAGCAGTGGGAAATCACAGAATTCCAGAATCATCAAGGCTGGAAGAGCCCTTCAGGATGAGGCAGTGCCACCCCAGCAGCAGCAGCATCCCCCCAAACCCTGTCCCCAAGGGCCACATCCAGACTCCTCCTGAACACGCCCACACACAGGGACTGCACCCCCTCCCTGGGCAGCTCATTCCAAGGCCGCACCACTCTGCCAGGGAAATTTTCTTTCCCAGTCTCCAACCTGAGCCTCCCCTGGTGCAATTTGAGGCCATTTCCTCTCCTCCTTTCCCTTGGGACACGGCAGCAGAGCCCGACCCCCCTCCCTGCCCCTCCTGTCAGGAGCTGTGGGGAGCAATGAGGTCCCCCCTGAGCCTCCTCTGCTCCAGGCTGAGCCCCTTTCCCAGCTCCCTCTCTGCTCCTCCCAGGACAGGTTTTCTGGAAAAGCCGCTCTTTGAGCAGACTCACGCGGTGATTCCCCAAGAAAAGTGGACACTGATTTTGCCATGATGGTTTCGGGCTCCTCCTCTCTTGCCTGACATCTTCCCTTGCACCAGGGGAGGCTCAGGTTGGAGACTGGAAAAGAAAATTTCCCTGGCAGAGTGGTGCGGCCTTGGAATGAGCTGCCCAGGGAGGGGGTGCAGTCCCTGTGTGTGGGCGTGTTCAGGAGGAGTCTGGATGTGGCCCTTGGGGACAGGGTTTGGGGTGATGCTGCTGCTGCTGGGGTGGCACTGCCTGATCCTGGAGGGCCCTTGCCACCCTGATCATTCCATGATCCTGTAAAACCAGGGGCAGTGGGAATGAGCAGATTATTTTGCACCATATTCAGTTGTCCACATCTAAACTTGGCTCCAGGCTGGAGCACAGCCAGTGCTGCTGAACCCCATCCCCTCCCCAGCCTGAGCCTTTGGAATATTGACCAGGACTTCTTTCCTTAGCTCTGGGTGTGGAGAGACATTTCCACAAAACTTTCCTGTCATCCCCTGCACTCGGGGTGGGAGTTTCCCTGGCATGGGTTTGGTCCTGGTCACGAACAAACCTTTGACATGCTCAGCTCAACTCTTGACCCTCCTGATTTCAGGAGTGGAACATTCCCATGGATGTTGCAGCTGTCCAAGGAAAAGACACATTTTTCCAGCCCTGTCTTGCTTGGAGACATTGCCAGTGCTAAGAACAAAGAACTTCTGCTGATATTTTTTTTTTTTTTTTAAAAAGTGGGATTTGGTTTCTTCTGCTTCCAAAAACTGCAGAGCCAACTCCTGGTGTAGAACCACGTCACCCTGCTCCTCTTTTATGTCAGTGTGGGAAGCATGGACAAAAATGGCTTTATTTTACCAGCCTGTCATGTTCTGACGACCTTCCCACATCTTTGGGGTGTTGCTCATGTTCCTCCCTGGAAAAGCAGCCACCAGATGAAGTCAGAGCAGCAGCAGCAGCTGATTCATGGTTCGAGCACTCGCAGCTTTGGGGCTGCTCCTCAAAGCAAGGGAGGCAGAAAAGCCAACTCCACGATCATCCTGCAACCCCCCGGGGGGGAAAAGGCACCTCGGGATGTGTTTCCTAACAAAACTCAGCTGGCGTGGGATGGGAGAGCAGGGATGGGATAACTCCCCAAGCCCTGTTTGCCTTGGCCTGGGAGTACTGAGGGAAAACATTCCTTGGCTGGCATCACTTCCCATCCCTGCCATGGAGCTGCTGCTGATGCCATGAACGTCAGCTCCAAATGGGAAATATCCTCACTGCATTCCAAGTTTTCCATGGTGCTCATTCCTAAACCCTCGTGGTGCCTGAAGCCAGAGCTGGGTCTCACAAAGGGCTGGAACTCATGGAATGGGTTGTGTTGGAAGGGACCTTAAAAATCATCTTGTTCCACTGGCACTCCCTGGGTATGACCTTGGTGAGGCTGAGTCAAGCCAGGAAGAGATAAACCTTGATTTCTGATGGAATAACTGGGATTTTGGAGGATTTTTCCCTCCTTCTGTAGTCAGTCCTCTGGACACGAAGGATCTACTGCCATTCCTGCCTGCAGCCTTCCAGGACAAGGTCTGCAGCACAGGGAATAAAGCTCCTGTGTCTGAGGGCAAGATTCCCTTTACCTTGGGCTTGCCCCTATGGAATATGATTCTCCCTCTTTTTTTTTCTGACAAAAATCAGGAAGTGAGAGCAGCCTTGGGCTTGTGAATTAGTGAACAGTGAAAACTTGGGATTTTAAATCTCCCTGGAAGATCTGTGCTTAAAGGCTTCATTTCTTCAGAGATTTCCCCAATACTGGCACAGCTTTAAAAATAATATTTTTTACTTAAGACTAAAAAGAGGAGAAGCAGCCCAAAATGACCATATCAGAGAATATTAAACCAGGTGTTTTAAGATCCTCACCAAAGGTAATTTTTGCAAACACTTGAGAAAAGCAGCTCCTCTTAGAAAGCCTCTTAAACGGAATTAATTCCAATGTGCATGTGCAAGGTAGCAGGGAGAGAGAGCTGTGGCTTCCTTCCCCGTGGAGGAATACTTTTTATTGTTGGAGGCTCCTTAAAGAAGGCCTGGGTCTGTCTGGCTGTTAATTGTGGAGTTGTCTAGACAGTGATGATATTATTACCAAGCTATGCACAGCTCCTCGCTCTGTCACTGTTTCCAGAGCTGCCTACACAAATTGCTTCACTGTTGACATGTGCACGAGCTCCCCAGATATTTATTTTTCTCATTTAGAGGAGATACAGCGAGGCTTTGAAAACCATTATGCACTGAACCATCGCTAATGTTGGCAATGTCTCGTGGGTTTGAGATGAGGGAGGAGAAAGGGAGGAAGGAAAGGCACCGTGAGCAGCGTTGGGTGGGTTTGATCTGGGAAAAAAAATTGGGAGATTTGGGTATGGAGGACAATGGGATCTGCTCCAAATCTCCTTTGTCCCAGGGTTATAATCCCCATGGCCTGTCCACATCTGGGCAGGTGAGAAAAGAAAATTCAAAGCACTTTCTGAGACCTTGAAAAGGACTTTTGAGCGTGTGGTGGCCATTTAGGGTGGTTTGCAGAGGTAAAAAATGATGGAATCGTTGGATGGAGTTGCTGGAATCATCCCATCAGGCAGAAATGTGACTTTGGGAAGGCTGAAGAGGAACAAGGCCACCTCACACAGGACTAAGAAATAATCCAGGCCCCTCATGGCAGGTCTGGGATCCCGAGTGCCTCCTCCCATCCCATCCTTGTCCCTCACATTCCAAAGCTCAATTCAGATCCCAAACTTTCCTGAGACACCTTGTATCACCCCACAGAAGGAATGAATGCCCTGAAAAACACAGCAGAGTCTGCAGGATTTGTGTCTAAAAGTTTATAGAGGTGTAATTAATATAATTTATGCAGCTTTGTCCCACAGGATTAAGGATTGATATTTTTATGTATAAGTAATTTATTATTATATTTATAATTAAATACTTTAATCAGAGTTATTTACCACAGAGCACAGGTAGATAAAACTACAGGTAGAGTTCACTATTTTGAAGCAATTATATTAAAATTAGGAAAAACAATAATTAAGTAGGGATTGATGTTACTCATCCAGAGCAAGGAATGGGGGAAAAATCTCAGCCCCAAGGAGTGACCTCAAAGGGTGTCCCAACTCCAGGGAGGAATCTCCACACACTCTCCATAAGAATTATGTTGGAAGACCCTCCAGTTAAAAAGTGGGATTGGGTTTTTATGGGATGAAGCGTCAGTCAGCTGTCCCAGCTGGGTCAGCTCAGCAGCTTTAGGTGAGTTATCAGTACTTTCCCTTGCTGGATCCTTTATCAGGTGTTCTGTCTGCACATCCTCCCTTGTGTCACTTCCTGTGGGGAAGTTGAATTTGGGATTGATGAGCCAGGCTGGTTTCAGCTCTATCCCACCCCAAAAGGACCCAAAAGTTCACCACTGTCAGCTTTGCAAATTGGGGGATGTTGGAGTTGTTTTACCCCTGCTCCAGGCAGAGCATCTTCCCACACCTTTGGATCAGCATTCCTGAGCACCCTCAGCCTGGGGAAGGTCTGACAGGAGAAAATTTCCTCTCAGCCCATGGCAGCAGCATCAGAAGCATCATCTCATTCCCAAATCTCCACTGCTCTGCTCCCTGGGGTGAAGGGAAGGGCTGCAGGCCTCAAACCTGAGCCTGCAAATCCGAGTGCACAGAATCCCAGAATCCCAGGATTCCAGAATCATCAGGGTGGGAAGGGACCTTTGGGATCAGGCAGTGCCACCCCAGCAGCAGCAGCATCACCCCAAACCCTGTCCCCAAGGGCCACATCCAGACTCCTCCTGAACACTCCCACACACAGGGACTGCACCCCCTCCCTGGGCAGCTCATTCCAAGGCCTGCTTGCTATTTCATGGAAAAATTTGTTTCCAGTCTCCAATCTGCCCCTCCCCTGGTGCAATTTGAGGCCATTTCCTCTCCTCCTTTCCCTTGGGACACGGCAGCAGAGCCCGACCCCCCTCCCTGCCCCTCCTGTCAGGAGCTGTGGGGAGCAATGAGGTCCCCCCTGAGCCTCCTCTGCTCCAGGCTGAGCCCCTTTCCCAGCTCCCTCTCTGCTCCTCCCAGGATGTGTTTTCCAGCCCCTTTCCCATCTCTATTGCCCTTTGGACACGTTCCAGCCCCTCAATGTCATTTTAACGTGAGAGCCCCCAAACCAAGCACAGGATTTGCGATGCGACCTCTCAGTGCCCAGCACAGGGGACAATCCCTGCCCTGCTCCTGCTGGCCACACTATTCCTCATCCCAGCCAGGTACCAGTGGCTCTCCTGGCCAAAATTTGGGCTGCAGAGGTGGGGCCATGTGGGATTTGACTCTTTGACAGCATTTTCAACTCTGCAGCAGAGGCTGAGTGAGCAATTCCTGCCAGCTGAGGCTCCACGAGCTGAAGTCCCTGTGTCACCCGGTGCTGCAGTGGCACTGTCACACTGTGACACTTCAGTTGCCAGGCAGGAACAATTCCAGCTGCCACCGTTTGCCCTTTCATCATTCCCAAATGTCCAGTGAAGGAGCAGCTTTTCCCTTGCTCTGGAGGCTGCCAGAAGTGGAAGAACAGAGCAGGAGCTGAGACAGATTTTTGTCCTGAGAGTTTGCTGGAACTCCAAATATACCCATGGAAAGGATTTGGGGATTTTTCTTTTCCAAATAGACTTAGACCTGAAGGTTCAGCAGGATTCACTCACCCGTCTTGGTTCCTGGTCCCCACAAGAGCATGAAGTCACATCCTGCTCACAAATCAGGACCTTGAAGCTGTGGTTAGAAAACTGAATCATAATCTCCATTTCACTCACATTGCCCCTATTTTTATGTGGGATTTTTTTCCTCTGCCTGCTTTCATTTCCCCTTTTATTTCTCTATTTCCTTCCCTGCTCCAGGATGCAGAGGCTGTTACTCGACACCACAGCCACGTGTGCTGTTCCCAAAACGGAGCTTGGAGGGATTTGTGACACGGATTTGATGGGAACAACAGCCAGAGACGGTGACTCCCTGATCCCCCCTCTCAGCCCCCCAAAAAATCCGTGTTTGATGCTGACCAAAGCTGAAAGCACGGCTGGAGGGAGCTGAAACAAGACGCTGAGTCATTAATTTTCCTGAACTCCGGAGAAGTTTGGAATTACATCATCATCTGAGGGAAGTGCATGAAATTCAGACTCAGTGTCTGTGTGGCCCCGTGGCTCCGGGCCTGGGATCTGGTTTCTGGCTGGGATGGTGGGGCTGGAGGAGGGGATTTGCTGCTCTTTTCCCCCCCCACACCCTTTCCTTTCCTGGGCTTTTGCCTTCCAAACCCCCTGTCCCAACATCTGCCTCGATGACGGGGATGGGGCTCCAACGAGGGACCTTTAACATTTTCCCAGTCCAGGTTGCTCCCACAATATCCAGGCAGGGAAATAAGGAGCGGGATAAACAGTGCCAGGTCCCCAAAAGGAGCCTTTGCACCTCTCTACACCTGAGCAATCCAAGTATCAACTCCAACAAGCTTGTTTTTACCTAAAATAAATAATTTTTGTCATGCATTTGGTATCTTTGCACTGCTGAGCAAAGGGAGAGGGAGCTCCCCAGGGAGGAAATCTCAGTGAAATCCCAGGGGAAGGAGTCAAGAGTCCCTGAGCCCACTTGGTTCCTAATTGTGGGAAGTGTCTGGTCTGAGCACTTATAGGAACCATAAAAACAGAGAAATCAAAGAAGGCATCAAAATATGAAAAGTGCCACTTCCAGGCCTTCCTGGGACACCTCCAGGGACAGGGACTCCAAACCTCCTTGGGCAGCCCCTTCCAGGGCCTGGCCACCCTTTCCAGGCAGTAATTCCTCCCTATTTCAACCTGGCAGCCTCAAGGAAAAAAAGACAAAAAAATCCTTTGCCATGAAGCACATCAAAAACCTGAATTTTTCCTGGTTTAATACATCGGGAATGTTTTGTGCTGTGGAATTTTTGCTGCTGTTCTTTGTTTGGAAGCCACACAAGCTTGGAGTCAATGAGGATTTTATTCCTAAATCCTCAAACAGGATTGACTCTTACTGGTGCCTGAAATTTCTTTTGTATTAAGGCTTTTAGGTTAGGAAAGATGGTGTTTGAATATTAGAAATATTTTCCAAATGTGTTAAGAATGGGAGTTAAAATCCTGTGGTCAGAGGCCATTGAAGGGTTTGTGACTGGTTCTGGACTGATTTGGGACTGATTTGGGACTGGTTCTGGACTGGTTTGGGACTGGTTTGTTCCTCCCATGGATGCAAAGGTATTCTCATCTCATCAGTCATTTTTTCCAGTGGTTTATTTTGTGGTTGAGCTCCCTCAGTTTGAAAGAGCAGAGAAGATTTTTTTAAGGTTGACCCTTCCCTGGCCTTTTTTTTTTTTTTTTTATTGGAATACTGGGGAAAATGAGCAGGAGGCAGGAATGAACAAAATCAGGAAAATACAGAGTATCTTAGAGTAAATGCAAATTGTATTAAAATTAATTTATTGCTAAATTCATGCAATAAGGTTTCCAAAATTAGGAAGTGTCCGAAGTTGTTTTGATAAGGTGAAGTCACCCTGCACTGCATGTGGACAATGTCACAAAATCATGGAATCATTGGGGTGGGAAGAGCCCTTCAGGATGAGGCAGTGCCACCCCAGCAGCAGCAGCATCACCCCAAACCCTGTCCCCAAGGGCCACATCCAGACTCCTCCTGAACACTCCCACACACAGGGACTGCACCCCCTCCCTGGGCAGCTCATTCCAAGGCCTCACCACTCTGCCAGGGAAATTTTCTTTCCCAGTCTCCAACCTGAGCCTCCCCTGGTGCAATTTGAGGCCATTTCCTCTCCTCCTTTCCCTTGGGACCCAGAAGAGCCCCCGAAATCAGGATGATACTGATTAAAATGAACCACAGAGCAACATGCAAATATTTATCCTTACTTTAACAATGAAGGATTTCACAAATAAAACACATCAATAATAATTTTTTGATAAGAAATTGGATTTATGGAGGGAATTTCCTGCCTGGGACTTGCTTGATTTCAGGCCCCTGGAGTTGCTCTTACCATGAGGACACTGTTTTTTCTTTATATAGTTTCTTATATGTAAAAAAAAAAGTGGTTTTGGTTTTAGAAGTCAATTTTTCCCTGGGAGGGTGTAGAATTCCCAGACCAGCTGTGGCTGCCCCTGGACCCCTGGCAGTGTCCAAGGCCAGCTTGGACATTGGGGCTTGGAGCAGCCTGGGACAGTGGAAGGTGTTTGGGGTTGGAATGAGATGAGCTTTAAAGTTCTTTCCAACCCAAAACAAATATTGAGAGAGAAAAAATTTTATATTTCCAAATAAACTTTGATATTCACAGATTTTTTTTTCCTTGCAAACCACTTGGCACATTTTCCCCTCATTCTGTTATCCAAAGTTTCTCCTGACAGGATAATTCCACCTCCCCTCCCCAGAAATCCTCCTCAGCAGGGTTTGTACACAGAACAACCTTTAGGAGTTTTACCCAGAAGAAATGCTGGTCCTCAGTTCACTTTTTGTTTAAATTCCCTCCCACAATTGATTCAATAAATCCCTTTTCAGCCCAGAGGTGAGAGCTGCCTCTCTGTCACGTCCCAGGGAGTTCTGTCTGCCCCACAGAAGCTTTTTAAAGACTTCCACATCCCAAATGAAACCCAAGAGCAATGTAAACATTTTCCCTGCTGCCAAAAACCCAGAGAGGCCTGCTGGGAAAAGTGAAATGCACCCCTCTCTTTGCTTTTTCCTGCTGTTCCTTGTCAAAATATTCCGTGTTAACATCTATCACACTCTTAATTTGGGGGTTTTCTGCTGGGGAGTGCCCCTGGGATTTTTTATTGCTGTTATCCTTTGGATTTGGGGTTGTGTGGAGAAAACACAGAAATAAATGTGCAATAATTAGGGAATCACAGAATTGTCAAGGCTGGAGGAGATCTGGAGCATCACCAGCACCATAATTCCCAAGGGCCACATCCAGACCCCTCTGGAACAATTCCAGACTCCGCCACCTCCCTGGGCAGCTCATTCCAATTCCCGACCACTCTTCCAGGGAAAAATTCTTTGCTGATAATCAGTCTGAACCTGCCCTGCTGTAACTTCAGGCCTTTTCTTCTCAAGTGGAGCTTTGTCCTGCTGGGAATAAAAACAGGTGAGTAAAACCTGGAATTACCCCCATGAATTCAGCTCCTGGGGTTCGTCCAGCTTGGGAAAAAGATGGAAATATCCCCCTGATCCGGCGTTTCATCCCTGTGGGTTCCTGCTGTCCCACAGCCCGTGGCAGTCAGTAATATCTCTTGGAATTGCAGCACAGGCCATGTTTCTCCCCCAAAACTCCCTAAATTTCCTCCATTTGTGGTTTCCCAGCAGAAAATTTAACTCTCTGCTGGTTAAAAATTGCCCATTTTGGTGAAGTGGAGCTACAAGTGCCCCCAAAATTTGCAGGACTAGAGGCACCACAATAATCAGAGCCTTGCACAACATCTCTCCCTCAGCAAGGTGTTCATTTACTAAAAATGGGAAAATTCCTCCAGGAAAAGCATTTCCTGGCCGGATAAGGTTCTGAATTCCAGCATTCCACACGCTGCTTGCACACGTCAGGGGAGGACTTTCATCCCTGCAGAAGAAGGATGGCCTTGTGGTTCCAACCACGGGATTGGGAATTGTGAGGGCTCCGTGACTCCGGTGAAGCGTCACCGCCTCAGGTGCAGGGAAGGAGAGCTGTGCTGGGCCTCCTCCTCCTTCTTCCCTGGATTCTGGGGTGTCTCCCTCCTCCCTCTGTCCCTGGGAGAAGGGAGCCCTCAGCCACCACAGCTCCAGGAACGCTGTGAGTGGTGCCTTGATCCACCGCCCTCAGCGCCGGCATTTTGCCTCATCCATGGAAAACCCGGTTCCAGTCCCATCCAGGCAGCTTGGGGTGAGCTTTGGGATCTCAAACTAAGATGAAACCTGGCTAAAATCCACAGATAATACAGGAAAAGGGGGTTGGAATTATGTGCATGAACTAATTTCATTTTGGCTTCACTCAAAACCCATCCTAGTGTGACTGTCTAAGAGATGGACTCGAGTTTAATTGATCTTGACATAGCTGAGGGGAGACTGTCATTAAAGCTGAGCCTAGGCTGGAAAATTCCACAAATATTCCCGTGTTCTGACGTGGAGTGATGCTTTTTAACTGCAAAAATCTCCCTCAGTTTCAAAAGGAGGTGTCTCCAAAAGGAAGAGGAGGAAATCAGCTGGAGAGAACCCTGGATCCTGGGGTTTCCTGTTCCTCAATCCGTATGGTCACCCCCAGCTCAGCCAGGAGGGCTCAGTAAAGCCAGGTTTGCTTCCCATATCCAAAATATTGTCCTGGCACTCTGGAGGAAGGGGATCTGAGCCATCCAATTCCCCTTCAAATTAATAGTTACGAATTTCCCCAAACTCTCAGGCACCTAAAAAACAAATCCACAGCAATTTTTGGAAACTGCAGAGGCAGAGGTGGGAATGGATGGCACAAACTGATGAAAAAACTGGTGGATTATACCCAACAAACCAATTTTTTCTCACATTTAGACTGAGCCTGGTGCTAGAGTAAATTATCAAAGCAGTCATACTTTCATTAGTGATTAATCCAGCTCAAATGTAATTAATCCATGGTGAAATCAATTGTAATTCACTCCTGTCTCATGATGAGAGAAAGAACAGAAAAAACCTCCCCCAGACCTGAACGGATAGCCAAAACCGTGGGCAGTGATCTCAGTCTGGAAAAGAAATAATTCTGGTTTGTCTCGGGTAAAGAGATGACTCAGATCAAATATATTCACTTTTCATTACAGAATTATCTTGCTCTACATTCCCAAAAGGTTTGCTGCCCTCCTCCCCAAGACTTCTTTAAAATCCTGGGAATCTCTACACTGATTTTTGATGTCCTGCTGCTTCAGCTTTCTTTGTCCTCATTAGGAAGCTCGGATTTTGTGACATAAATTAATGAGGATGAGGGAATAAATGAAGTAGCATCTTCCAGGCTTTGCATTCAAGATTTCCCTCTCATTTTTAATCTTCTCTTTCCATTTATGCATCCAGAGCTCTCTGGGAAGACACCCAAAGGTTCTTGGACATGGTCAGAAATGCAGGAGCATCACAGCGAAACCTGGGAACATCTTTCTCAAGCACCTGCATGGAAATAACCCCACCACCTTCAGGGGATCCCAGGATCTGCAGGAAGAGCAGAGCAGCTCAGCAGATGCTCAGAGGGATGGAGCAGCTCTGCTGGGAGGAAAGGCTGGGAGAGCTGGCATTGTTCAGCCTGGAGAGGAGAAGCTCTGGGGTGAGCTCAGTGTGGCCTTGCAGGGCCTGAAGGAGCCCCAGGAAACATGGAGAGAGACAATTTCCAAGGGCTGGAGGGACAGGACCCAGGGAATGGCTTCCCAGTGCCAGAGGGCAGGGCTGGATGGGAGATTGGGAAGGAATTGTTCCCTGGGAGGGTGGGCAGGCCCTGGCACAGGGTGCCCAGAGAAGCTGTGGCTGCCCCTGGATCCCTGGCAGTGCCCAAGGCCAGGTTGGACATTGGGGCTTGGAGCAGCCTGGGACAGTGAGAGGTGTCCCTGCCCTGGCAGGGGTGGGAATGAAATGATCTTTCAGGTCCCTTATATCCCAAACCATTCCATGAATCTCTGAAGTAAAGGCAAAATTTTGCCCTCTGATTTTCCCTAAATATTCGTGCCAACAGATGTTTTATAATTCCCAGTTTGGGAATAACCAGCTGACAGCCCCTTGTGTGCCCCAAGGGAGTGGATTAAAGTGACAATGATGACCAAGACATTTCTGAACTTGATTTTCTTGCACCATCACCAGTGCCAGAAACTTCATCCCTGGGGTCCATCCAAGGAATGCCACTCCTGCCAGCTGGAATGTCTTGCTTACCCTCTGGAATCACTCCTCCATCCCTCTGCCTCCTGAAGTTGAAAAGCAGCGCTCCCTGAAATAATTTATTTTGCCTCTCCCATAAATTTTCTCCCTAAACCTCAATGCAGCATTCCAAAATGAACCAAAATATCCCGGAAAAGCTCTGCTCTTATCTCTGAGCTGTCTGGGTTTGGGCAACATTTTCCATGACAACGAGCAGCAGCAAAAAAACACGATGAGAACCCAAAAACCAGCAGGGTGTGGATGGACCAACACAAATAAAGAGAAATACAATGAATTTTGTTGTTTTTATGAAGTTTGTTATTTTATTTTTGATCCCCAGCCCCACTTTTCACATGCAGAAGGATCCACTGCATCCAGTTCAAAATCTCCCACTTTTCTCCATGCTGTGTTACAGGGAAAGCTCTAAGAAAATATAATTTTTATTTATTTCAGCCCTTTCTTCACCCAAATTTATATTTATAGATTTGTATTTCCCACCATTCAGGCACAGGCTGTTCACTTTTTTCCTATAAGGAAATACCCAATATTTTTCCTTGGAAATTGTATTTATGTCCCTGAGAAAGCTGAACTATAAAACCTAAAAAGACAGCTAAATTCCATGGAGTTTTTTTTTTCTATTTCAAGCCTCTGACAGTGTGAAAAAAACCGGATTTTTTTTTTTTTTTTGTTAAATCATCCAATATAAATTAATAATATTTAATATAAATTGAGAGCATTGAGCAGTGTTTAAAGAGAAGGGAGTCACGGTCTAACTCTTCCCAAAGAGTGGGAATGTGGCTGGGAGGGGGAGATGAGCCCCAGACACTGCTGAAATCTCTGAAGATGTCTGCAACAACCAACACTCTCCCTAATGAGACCTCAGAATGTCTTGATGAGCTTCTCTAATTGCTCTGCATAATTGGAAGGAGCTGCAGCCCCGTTTCAAAAATGCTCAGCTGCAAATTGGGGGAATGTGGCTCTAATTAAGCTGGGCGGGAGGTTAGGGGGCTTTTATTTTGTTTTATTATTTTGTTTTATCTTGTTTTATTTTGTTTTATTTTGTTTTTCAGCCCTGCTTATTTAGGGATGAAAACAACATTAATCAGTGACCAGATTTATCAACTATCAAGTTGCAAACATCTCAAAATCTACCGATAATTTTCGGCTCCTGAGGGGATTTGCACTGTTAATAACCAACATTTCTTAATATTTCACTTGTTCTCACTAAATCAGCAGCTTTTCCCAAAATTCTCGCTTTCAGGGAGCACGCAAAAAACCAGAAATATTTTTAAAAGCAGTTTAAAAAGGTAAATATTTATTTTGGGGGTGGTCACCTGGAGGAGAGAAGGCTCTGGGGAGAACTTAGAGCCCTTCCAGGGGTTTGGAAAAAGGAGGGAGAGGGATTTTTATCCAAAACCCCTTTCCACAATGCTGCTCTCCTTCCTCCTCTGTCCAACATCCAGGGTTGTTCCAGCTGCAGAATCCAGCACCGGCATTCGTTCAAGTGTTCCCAGACCTCTCATTTTTCTGGGACTCTCCTTCCAGGGATTCAACAATCTCCCATCACCTCTTACCACCCCAGAAAGGTGAGATTTACCCCTGAATTCTCCCAAATTCTATCTGATCAATCACAAGCTCCTTGCCATAAATCCAGTTGGATTTATGTCCATGCTGGGCTCATGGTTGCCAAATTCCATGATCCAACTTTTGTCCCAGGGCTTGATTTCTCTCTCAGTCTCAGCACTGTGTTTAGACTGAGATTAAAAGACGCTGCTCTTCCCTCTTTTCTACTGGAAAACCATGGAATCTGGTGCATGGGAGTGAGCTGTGAGCAGCAGAAACCTGGAATATCATCATGGAAAATCTGTCAGTGCCACTGTCAGACACTGCTGTATTTCCACAAGGAACTGTGCAGAGTGAGACTCCACAAGTAGATCCACATCCACAGCACATTATGGATATTTGTAAGAGTGGAATTTTCTGGAATCACAGAAATAATAAGGTTGGAAAAGCCCTCCCAGCCCATGGGGTCCCAGCTGTGCCCGATGCCCACCTTGTCCCCAGCCCAGAGCTCTGAGTGCCACCTCCAGGCCTTCCTGGGACACCTCCAGGGATGGGGACCCCAAACCTCCCTGGGCAGCCCCTGCCAAGGCCTGACCACCCTTTCCAGGCAGGAAATTTTTTCAAATATCCAATCTAAACCTTACTTGGCACATCTTGAGGCCATTCCCTCTCCTCCTGTCCCTGTGCCCTGGGAGCAGAGCCCGACCCCCCCGGCTGCCCCTCCTGTCAGGGAGTTGTGAAGAATGAGGTGGAATATTGGAATATTGGTCCAAAACAGGCTGAGTACAGGAGCAGGAGCAAGGCACCCTTATCACCTCTCTGATCACCACCAGCAGCAAAGGTTTGTGGTGTTTGCCTCGTTCATTCCTTATTTTTAATGATTTTTTTTTTCCTTTAGGGGCACAAAAGATCCGGGAGATCGAATCTGGCACTTCATCACTTTTCTCATAATCTCCTTCCTCGAAAATGTGTTAATTTGGAAAAATAAAAAGGAGGATAAAAGGAGGATTTATGAACACCCACAGGGTAATAAATAAGTGTATAACACTGCAAAAGGGCCATTGTTCAATATGTTTTACATTTGAAGGGCTATAAAATTGTTAAAGCAAGCTCTGCTGAGCCTGGTTTTAATGAAGTCTTTTGTCTCTCCAAGGCAGCGTATTCCATGTGGAGGAGGTTATTTCCCCCCATTCCTGAAGGAGTTCACTCTCACAGGGATAGCAAGGGCACTTGTTAGAGCTGCTGGATATCCCTCTTTCCCAAAGGAATCCTGCTATCCAACACATTCCCTGAGCACTGGTGGAAGCAGCCAAACAAAGTGTGCAGAGTCGGGGTTTCTCCTAAAGAAATGATCAGTGCCAAAAATCCAGCTCCCAAAGGAATGAGAAATCCAGGCTGTGTCCTGTGTGGTCAGACCCAGCAAGCACATCCAGGTTGTCCTTCCCAAAAGTTTTGCTTTTCCCACTCTGAAACCCCAGCACTTCAGATCACCCCACACCTTTTTAAGTTCATTTTCTCCTGCACCTTTTCTTCCAGCCCCCTGAGCATTCCCTGGGCCTCCTGCTGTGGGATGGCTTCATCCCTGATTTCTCCTCAGCCTCACAGCCTGCTTGTCATGGAATTCCAGAATGGTCTGGGATGGAAGGGATATTAAAGATCATCCCATTCCCCCCCTGCCATGGCAGGGACCCCTCCCCCTGTCCCAGGCTGCTCCAAGCCCCAATGTCCAACCTGGCCTTGGGCACTGCCAGGGATCCAGGGGCAGCCACAGCTTCTCTGGGCACCCTGTGCCAGGGCCTGCCCACCCTCCCAGGGAACAATTCCATCCCAATATCCCATCCAGCCCTGCCCTCTGGCACTGGGAAGCCATTCCCTGGGTCCTGTCCCTGCAGCCCTTGGAAATTGTCTCTCTCCATGTTTCCTGGGGCTCCTTCAGGCCCTGCAAGGCCACACTGAGCTCACCCCAGAGCTTCTCCTCTCCAGGCTGAACAATGCCAGCTCTCCCAGCCTTTCCTCCCAGCAGAGCTGCTCCATCCCTCTGCCCATCCTGGTGCCTCCTCTGGGCTCTCTCCAGCAGCTCCAGGTGCTCCCTGTGCTGGGCCCAGGGCTGGGGCAGCTCTGCAGGTGGGGTCTCACCTGAGCACAGGGGCACAGGGGCACAATCCCAATCCCTTCCCTGCTGCTCAAACTTGATTTTTCCCTTCATTTTGTCTTGCCACTGTGAACTTTTCCAGACCCAGATAAAACCTCAGGAGCAGCCAAAAGCCCTCTGGCTCCACAGCTGAGCACGATGACATTTTTGCCAGTGCTCTCCAACTTGGAATTTCACTCCATTGGCTTCCCTGTGCATGGGAAACCTCCAGGCAGTGGAACAAAGGTGTGTGACTGGAGGAGAAGTGTGTTAAGTGAAGGAAAAATGGATGATACCTCCCTCTCGTTTTCCTGGAAGGGAATCCAGGGGTGAGGTGCTCCTGACAAGCTCCTTATCCTGAAAAGAGAGGGAGCGAGGAGCTGGAACAGTGCTGAGTCATAAAACTCATGCTTTTGAGGATGCTTTTGAGGCAGAGCATCTCCTGTGTCAGCCCTTGCCGGTGGCTCTGAGCAGGGAATGCGGTCCTGCAGGGATGCAGAGCAGGAATTGGCTTTGAACTGAAGGGTGGCCTTTGGCAGCCGAGCCTCTCCCTCCTCCGTGTGGGCGTGGGCTTGGCAGCAGCTTTAACCTCCTTGCATATCCCAGACCTGCTCCTTGCCCTTCCCTTTCTCCTAAAAAAGAATGTGTTTATTACCCCTTGGCATTCCCGGGAATGGCTTTGTTTCAGTGGAATTTGTGCCTTTTCTGACTGGAGAAATACCCACTCCCATCCTCAGGATTTTCATCCGGAGCCTTTTCATTTGGAGCCTCAGGATTTTCACATGAGCCTCTCACATCCAGCAGGTTTCTGGATGTTACTGCCAGGTAACTATCCCAGGAAAATCCCATGGGAAATCCACACCAGCAGCAGGTAAACTGCAAAAAAGCTGTCCTGAACCCACTTCAAAGGCTCTGAATGGGGACAGGGAAAGGCTGCAGGAGCAAACAGCTCCTGGTGTCCCACCCACCTCGCGGGGCAGGGGATGGACAGCCCACACACCGGGAAATATTTCCACAGTCCAGCCCCTGGATAATTTATGAGGGCTTAAAATGCTAAATCCTGATGTTAAAACTGTTCTCTCCTGGGCAGAGGTGGGCAGGGTAATGGAGCATTAAGTCTGGCTCAGGCTGGAACCCGGCTCTGTCTCGGCTCCGTGCCCGGGACTGAGGCAGAGGCAGAGCCAGGGTGATGAAAACTGTCTGGCATCACCTCCTGGAGCTCGGGGCGACCCGAGGAGCTCACACGTGGCTGCCACATCCCGTCCCACTCCCGTTCCCCGCTCCATGCTCACATCCAAAGTCCTGCTGATGGTTTTGCCTCGTGGGGATAACACAAAGAAATGTTTGGCTTCTCCCAGGCCAGGCTGCACTTCCCAACCTCTTGGAGGAGCACTCATCCATAACTGGAGCCATCTTTCAGCGGGATCTACCCCGGGCAAGGTGAGACAGCAGGAATTGTTCCTCCCCCTCCCAAGGTAAACTGCTGCTGAACTCTCGGCCCCACGCTCACCTGCCTGATGGAACATGTTTGGAATTACATAAGACCAAGTTTTATTTCGTTTCAGGCACCCTGAGAGGGTTGCACCAAATCCCTGAGACACTATTCCAGTTGGAGAAAGCCCCACATGCAGGAATTTGCATTTGGAACAGCTCAGAGAGGGGGAACTGGCATTTCCATAACTTTTTTATAAAACTTGTAGAGATTTGCAAAATCTGGGGTCAGATTTGCCCCAGCTTGGGTCAAGTATTTATTTTCCAGTTCGTGATCATTTTTAATTTTTGGAAATGTAGAAGAAACATTTTAGTAATTCAAATTCTTTGAAAATTGGACTTTTCATGGAATCAGATAATCAAAGGATCATGGAATGGTTTGAGTTGGAAGGGACTTTAATGGTCATTTATTTCCACCCCTGCCATGGACAGGGACACCTTCCACTGTCCCAGGCTGCTCCCAGCCCCAATGTCCAACCTGGCCTTGGACACTGCCAGGGATCCAGGGGCAGCCACAACTTCAACTTTTCTAATGCTGGGAACGGATGCAACGGAATTTTCAATGTGAATTACACTCTTTTTTTCCCCAAATTCAGACACACTGACAAAATTTTGAATTCACATGGAATCACAGAACACCCTGAGTTGGAAGGGATCCTCAAGGATCATCCAGCACTGCCCAGACCCCCCAGCAATCCCCCCTGTGCATCCCTGGCAGCGGTGCCCAAACGCTCCTGGAGCTCTGGCAGCCTCGGGGCCGTGCCCATTCCCTGGGGAGCCTGGGCAGTGCCCAGCACCTCTGGGGGAAGAACCTTTCCTGCTCTCCAGCCTGACCCTGCCCTGGCCCAGCTCCAGCCACTCCCTGGGTGCTGTCCCTGCCACCAGAGAAAAAAGAGACATCCAATCAAGCCAAGTAATATTTTTTCCCCACTGAGTGACAGTCACTGGCTTTCAATGCAAACAATAAAGGAGACATAAAATCATCCAAATTCCCAGCTCAAACCACTCCCGAGTTCCTCTTTTCCAGCACTTCTTGCTGACTGCCCACCAGCCCCAGTGCCCAAATAAACACCCAAGGGGGTCTCAGTCCTCCTGGTTTTTCCATGTGCTTCTCCACTCTTCCATCTGCTCAGGGAAACGCTGAGATTTGCACAATATTTGGTTTTCAACCTATTTTGGGCTGGATTTTTTGCACTGCAAAAACTACAGGCTTGTGAGATCCCACCTGGAATGCTGTGCACAGTTCTGGTGTCCCCAACATGGGAAGGACGTGGAACTGTTGGAAGAAGTCCAGAGGAGGCCACAAACTTCTTAAGGGGAGTGGAGCACCTCCCCTATGGAGCCAGGATGGGAGAGCTGGGAATGTTCAACCTGGAGAAGAGGAGGTTGTGTGGAGACCTCACAGCGAATTCCAGGGTCTGATGGAGCTACAAGGAAGTTGAAGAGGGACTTTGATCGGGAACTGGAAGGACAGGACCCAGGGAATGGCTTCCCAGTGCCAGAGGGCAGGGCTGGATGGGATATTGGGAAGGAATTGTTCCCTGGGAGGGGGGGCAGGCCCTGGCACAGGGTGCCCAGAGAAGCTGTGGCTGCCCCTGGATCCCTGGCAGTGCCCAAGGCCAGGTTGGACACTGGGGCTTGGAGCAGCCTGGGACAGTGGGAGGTGTCCCTGCCATGGCAGGGGTGGGGCTGGATGGGCTTTGAGGTCCCTTCCAACCCAAATCATTCTGGGATTCCATGACTGATACATCTGGGCTTTGTGGAGATATTTATTGCATTCAGGTCCTGGTAGGAAGAAGAAACTTATTTTCTCCATCTGAACATTTCCAGGCTTGCTGGGTGTCCGTCAGCTCTTAATTTACTTTTCCATGCTTCCATCTTTGCAATAAAGGGATAATAATTCCCACCCTTTCTGTGAAGCCACTTATCAATGATTATATAAAACTCATCACTTCCCAGTCCCTTGGGAAAACAATTTATTTAAATTACTCAATGCAACAGCAAAAATATCCTTCAGAAGGCACTAAAAAACCTAAAATTATCCCACTTTTTCTCAATGGATGGGAAAGCTTTAATTAGTAAACAAACTTTCCCTGGTGGTTTAATTGGCTGGAAAACCATGAGGGATTTTTTTCCTGATTTCCATTTCAGCCCTGGTTTTGCCCTGCCTAAAGCTGTGCTCCCGTTGTGGTCAGGACATTTGCTCAGCCCTGCCTTAAAGTTGTGTTCACAGGAGAGATCTGGGAAGGAGGGACTCAGGAAGAGTCAATAAATGTTGTATTCCTTCAGAATCGTTAAATTTTGATTTAAATTTTGGAGTTTTAATATGAAAATATTAAGTTTGAGGTAATTCTCCTTCCTTTTTAAAATTTGTTTTGGGGTGGGGTTTTTGGTCTTTTTAGAATTGTGGGAATACTTCAAAAAGGACACTGAGGGGCTGGAGCGTGTCCAGAGCAGAGAATGGAGATGGAAAAGGGGCTGGAAACACATCCTGGGAGGAGCAGTGAGGGAGCTGGGAAAGGGGCTCAGCCTGGAGCAGAGGAGGCTCAGGGGGGACCTCATTGCTCCCCACAGCTCCTGACAGGAGGAGCAGTGAGGGGGGTCGGGCTCTGCTGCCGTGTCCCAAGGGAAAGGAGGAGAGGAAATGGCCTCAAATTGCACCAGGGGAGGCTCAGGTTGGAGACTGGGAAAGAAAATTTCCCTGGCAGAGTGGTGAGGCCTTGGAATGAGCTGCCCAGGGAGGGGGTGCAGTCCCTGTGTGTGGGAGTGTTCAGGAGGAGTCTGGATGTGGCCCTTGGGGACAGGGTTTGGGGTGATGCTGCTGCTGCTGGGGTGGCACTGCCTCATCCTGAAGGGCTCTTCCAGCCCTGATGATTCTGGGAATCTGACACCGACACAGGTCACTGGTGACTGCTAAATTTTGCAGTCCTTGGTGACCTGAGCAGGAGATGTTTGCCCCCGTTTGCTTCTCAAACACCACAGGGTGACACCTTCACACACCCAAACATTCCACGAGTTCCTCTCCCTGGGGCTGCTAAACCCAGACGCTTCCTGTCCCTGGCCCCTCTGGCTCCCAATCCCTCAGAAGTCCCTTAAGGAAGGTGGAACCCGGAGGGTGCTGCCATCACCCAGAAGCTCCCAGGGCCTGCCCAGCTGCAGCAGCACCCAAAGGCCTCATCCCACCCTGGAGCGAGCCGGAGCTGGCGATTCCCGACACGCCTGAGCTCTGCCTGCCACCTATTGGTGTTAAAACTTCTGAGCCCGTATTCCCATTCCCATTCCCAGGTTTTTTTAGGCCAACAACTGCACCAGGGTAAAGATACACCATCTTTTGGCCAGGGTCACTCAGAAATGCCTCCTGTGGCCACTCCTGGCTGTCCCCTGGATCAGGAGAGGGAAAGAAAAGCTGGGAATTGTGTCCTGAAAAGGTTGTTTTGTTTTTCCAGAGGCCACTTTCAAGTCAAGCCAAACATGTGTTCCCAGAGCTGGGATTTGTGGTCTTAAAATTCACAGGACATGAAAGGCTGGGAACTCGATTTGCTTTACTGAATTGCTCTGTGATAGAGAGTGAAACATTCCCGGCCTCCCCACACAGAAATGCCAAATCCAGAGGGAGATGGATCGGCCCCTGTGCACAGGAATTGGCATTTCAGCTCCTGGGACACTGATTCCACCCCACAGGGTGAAAAGCCATGGAATCATGGAATGGTTTGGGTTGGAAGAGACCTTAAAATCATCTCATCCTACCCCTGCCATGGCAGGGACACCTCCCACTGTCCCAGGCTGCTCCAAGCCCCAATGTCCAACCTGGCCCTGGGCACTGCCAGGGATCCAGGGGCAGCCACAGCTTCTCTGGGCACCCTGTGCCAGGGCCTGCCCACCCTCCCAGGGAACAATTCCTTCCCAATCTCCCATCCAGCCCTGCCCTCTGGCACTGGGAAGCCATTCCCTGGGTCCTGTCCCTCCAGCCCTTGTCCCCAGTCCCTCTCCAGCTCTCCCGGAGCCCCTTTAGGCCCTGGAAGGGGCTCTGAGCTCTCTCTGGAGCTTCTCTTCTCCAGGTGAACACCCTGAACACCCTCAATACCCAATTTACCTCTCAAATATCTCCTTAGAATTACCCACAATGGGGCAGGGAAGTGAATTTTAAGAAACTTTTGAAATAAATTCCAATTTAAGATGGGAAGGCATCAGCAGTCCATTGCTCCAGACTTGTATTCCTCATTTTTAGCAAACCTTTAAAGGGAGTCAAGGGTGAAAAGATTCAACCCAGATGCTTAAATTTATGCTCACATAAATAATTTTTCCCAGATTTTTCAAGTTTTCACTATCACCAGTGCCTGGAGAAAAATTAACATTTTATTGTCCACTCACAATTCTCAGAGGCCTCAATCAGAGACTAATTTTGTCCTTAATTTTCCTCATTTTCTATAAATCTCCCACTGAACTTCATAAAAGCCTTGGAATTAAATCCTGTGCTCAATGTGGCACCTGCAGAAATTATATCCAAACATTCCTTGAGTTTATATGGAGAGAAAGAGATGAAGTCATTGCTCCATTTTTATCAATCACTGATAGCCATTATTATTAATATTTAAAGATAATCATTTTCCACAGGTTTTGGGGTCGGTTTTATTTTTGGTTGGAATTCTTTTAAGATACAGGAGAATTCTGGTGTTGTCTAAAC
The DNA here is from genome assembly GCA_013397795.1 of Orthonyx spaldingii. Lineage (NCBI taxonomy): Eukaryota > Metazoa > Chordata > Aves > Passeriformes > Orthonychidae > Orthonyx > Orthonyx spaldingii. Next base: position 101,384 of record VZTJ01003243.1, read on the forward strand.
CTCTAAATACAGAGTGTTCAGTGCCTGACCCTGTTAAAATCCAAGTGAAGTAAAATCTTGTGTTATTCTCTTAAATCTTGAACATTAAAACAACAAAATTAATTTTAAAAACAACAACAAAAGCCAAAAATAACCAACCAAAGAAACAAAACCAAAACTCTGCTTATTTGTGAAATAAAGACAGAGCTAGACCAAAAATTATTTATTTTCTCGAGTTTTGAAAGTTTCTGTAGGAACAAAATTAAATTTCCAAGCGAACCAAGGCTAGAAGTGCCTGAAATGAAGGATTTAGGGTTAATAATTCATTTTCTCTTTTTTTTTATGTGGTTTTGTTCGGTCAGGACCTCCATCAATTCTTTTCAAGCCCTTCTGGTGACCCAGAACTCCTCAAACACCGCTTCTCAAAGGAAGCAGGGATGGTGTTTTTGAATTATATCATTTCCTGAGACTTTCTTATGAGTTTCACCTCTGCTGGCCTCTCCACTTCCAGAAATTCCAAGTTCCTCCTGACACTGCTGCAGTGACTCAGCTCCAGCAGGGCACAGGAGTTTTCCCAAAAATCTGGTTAGGAAACCAAACAAAGCTCGTGGAATTGTGTCCACTTGGTATTTTCATCCATACATGTCTGGCCAGCAAATAACAAGCAAATAATAATTATTTAATGAAGCATTTAAGCCCCCATTCCCATTGAAAAGTGACTTGGACTTGTTGCAAATAGGGATGTGTTTGTCTCATTATGGACTTTGTTATAATCTTTGCTTTTATCCAAATTTTATTCAGATTTTAAGACACAAAAAGAAACCCAGACACTGGAGTTTGCTTGCAATCCAGTTCCTGGAAATCCCTATTTAGTGCCATCAAATCACCATCCCTGGGAGTGTTCAAGGAACCAATTTTTTATTTGACTGATCAAAGATCAGCCTTGATCTTGGAGACTTTTTCCAACCTTAATTATCCCGTGATTTTCATTCTGGAAATTTCCTGTTAAAAAAAAAAAAAAATCATTCCTGGGCTGCAGCAGCACAAAACTGATTTTAGCTCTGAAAGCAGCCAGTGTTTAAATCCAAAGTCACCCCAGAGCGCCTCTCTCTCAGCACTAATTGATCTCTTAATTGGCTCAGTCAACACAGCATCTGCATCACACAAGCAGCACTAATTGCTACAAGATCCCGGTGAAATGTTAAGCACTCCAAAGGCGAGGAATGTGGATGTGCTGAATTGATTCCAGAGGTTTGATTTTGGGAATCCTCCCTGCGAGGGTTGGGGGGTTCCCCTGAGCTCCCAGGATGATGAGACCCCTCTGTTCCTCCCCTAATCCGTGTGGAAAAAGAGGGAGAGGAGGGTCTTGTCCAAAGGCCAGGGGTCATTCCTAAAGGAATATATTTGTTAATATTTATTTTTAATATTAATAATAATGGCTATAGGTGTTTAATAAAAATGGAGCAATGACTTCCTCTCTTTCTCTCCATACAAACTCAAAGAATATTTGGATATAATTTCTGCAGGTGCCACATTGAGCACAGGATTTAATTCCAAGGCTTTTATGAAGTTCAGTGGGAGATTTATTGAAAATGAGGAAAATTAAGGACAAAATTAGTCTCTGATTGAGGCCTCTGAGAATTGTGAGTGGACAATAAAATGTTAATTTTTCTTCAGGCCCTGGGACAGTGATGGGGACACCAGTTTAGGCCACATGGATCAGGCTCCCACTTGTTTAGGGGGAGATCTTGGAAAAATTATTTGTCTGAGCATCACATCCCCAAATTCAAGCATCTGGGTTGAATCTTTTCACCATTTGACTCCTTTTAAAGATAAAATTGCAGGCACAGAGGAAAATTCTTCTTGGAGATCCATAGGTGTGCTGATCCCGAGCAAACAGAGGTTGGCTTCCTGCAGGGATTACAACACAAGGAGCCAAAAAGTTCCTTTACAATCCCTCAGCCTGCAGGATGTGCCTGGAGAACGCCTGGAGTGAGGGCAGAATCGTGGGATGTGGGCTCTGGCAGGTGGGAATGGGAACAGGGAGGGATCTGGGGCTCCAGGATTCATTCCCAGCTGGAAATGGGTGGATTTGTGACAAAGGCCTCCAAGGCACAAGAAGCTGCAGCCACTTAAGTCCAGGTTTTAAATCAACAGAGTTAAACCCAGGCCTACAAATGGAATCCTTCCTGAAGAATCATGGAATCCTTCAGGTTGGAAAAGGCCTCTAAGATCAGCGAGTCCAACCCAGCCCCACCATTTTCACCATTAAACCCCAAGAGCCACATCCCCAGTGACTTTGAGCTGGGGTGGTGACTCCACCACTTCCCTGGGCAGGCTGGGAATGAAATTCCAGGAAAATGGGGAGCAAGAAGGGTCTAAACCAACAGAGGCTTTAATACAATCTATGGAATGTTCTTTCCAAGCCAAGGGTGCCACTTGTGCCACTTGTGTGCTTTCAGCTGAGTGGGGAGGGTGACAGAGACTTTTGTCCCCTCCTCACCCACCAGCTCTGACCAGTTTCCTCTCCATGGCACCTGCAGAGGGAATTGGTACAAACAGAGCAGTGGCCAGACCCAGCAGCTCAGAATTCCTCAGCCAGAGGAACGGAAAATTTCACAGGAAAGCTTCCCAGAGAGGATAATTCCTACGAAATGGGAAAAACACAGGAGAAGGAGAAGTTGGTTTTTTTGGCTACAGACCCTTTTCTGTATGGAAGACGGATTTTCCACAGGGAATGGAATGACAGGAAAAGGGGAAATGGTTTTAAACTGCCAGAGGACAGGGCTGGATGGGATATTGGGAAGGAATTGTTCCCTGGGAGGGTGGGCAGGCCCTGGCACAGGGTGCCCAGAGAAGCTGTGGCTGCCCCTGGATCCCTGGCAGTGCCCAAGGCCAGGTTGGACACTGGGGCTTGGAGCAGCCTGGGACAGTGGGAGGTGTCCCTGCCATGGCAGGGGTGGCACTGGATGAGCTTTAAGGTCCATTCCAACCCAAACCATTTCTAAAGTCATTTAAGGCTTGGTTTTATCTCTTTCAAAGCTACAAGGGATGAAAAATTGCTCAAACTCGAACACAGGAACATCCATTTTCCAGGATGACACGGAAAATAAATAAGTTTACACTGTATAAAATGCAAAGCCTTGGCTCAGAAGGGATATTTTGACATATTTTGGTTTTCTAAACATGCTGCAAAAATTTTATTTTCATTCCAGTATGAACTCAAAATACACTTCAAATGTTAAAACCTTGAAAAACTGTCCCCAAACAAAGTTATACCCCGAGGTCAGACTGAGTTTGGTCTGCAGAGCGTAGAACAGCTGGGCAAAGATTTTACTCTGAGAAAAACACTCAGATTTCCCATCAGTTTTGTGGATAAAGTTTTCCTAAATTTAACAGCTCACAGAATTTCATGGATAATTTGGTAAGTCTGTTTCTGGAAATCAAACTTCCAGCATTAGATCCTTGAGCAGGTGCCAGGATGAGAGCTCGGCCCTAGTCAAGGGGAATGAGAACTGAGGGAAATGGAAAATGTTGGAAGTTTTATTCAGCCTGGAGGAAAGAGGAAACTGAGTCAAATCTGCAGTGGTTACGATGATTTTAATGTGATTTTTACAGCACTAGAATCACCACAAGTCGAATCTGAGTGAGATTTCTGGTGATAAAAATCCTTCCTTTGCTGGCAGAGGAAACTCTGAGGGCGAGGAATTTTCACTCCACTGCCTTCCTGCACATCCCAGGCTCTTCTTTCAGTGGGGCTTTCCCACTGAAAGAGGGACAGCTCCGAGCTCTGCTCCTGTGACCTGACAGGACCCAGGAGTGGCTGGAGCTGGGCCAGGGCAGGCTCAGGCTGGAGAGCAGGAAAGGTTCTTCCCCCAGAGGGTGCTGGGCACTGCCCAGGCTCCCCAGGGAAGGGGCACGGCCCCGAGGCTGCCAGAGCTCCAGGAGCGTTTGGGCACCGCTGCCAGGGATGCACAGGGGGGATTGCTGGGGGGTCTGGGCAGGGACAGGCTGGGACTGGATGATCCCTGGGGGTCCTTCCATCTCCGGATATTCCATGATTCCATGATATTCCAGTCTTAGGTGGAGGCTGAGGGAAGGGATGGCTCAGCTCCAAGCAGGGAAGAGTGGGGACAATCTGATTTTGATACAGGAGAGTAAAGAAATCCCAGTGACAGGACAAGGACCAACAGGCAATGGACAGAAATACAGAAAATTCCATTTAAACAAAACCAGTTACTGCAGGTTCCCAGTCCTAGAATTACCCAAAAATAGGGTTTGAACGAGACAATGCCCAGACATCCAATCCCATCAGCAATTCCTTGAAAACTAATTTGGAAAATAGAGCGAAAACAGACAAAAATGCACTCTGAGTAAACCAAGCAATGTGTTGCACCCTAAAATCTTAATTTTTGTGTGATAAATGTGGATATGTGTGGGATTTTTGTGGGATAAATGTGGTAGATACAGGAGCTTTGATCTTCCACCTGCTTCATGGGAAACCATTTATTGTTGTAGAAAAAATAGGAATGAGCTATGGATCATGTCGAGGAAAGAACAGGAAATATCAAACCCCTGCAGTTAAAATCAGCTTGAGAGCGAAAATGCTCTTGACATAAAATGGGCAGCACATCTCGTTTGTGTAATGCCATCCTACCCTCTCCCAGTCCCAGGCAAGGCAATTAAAATCATCATTCCCAGGAGCATCCCAGCGGAGTTTACATGGAATTACAGGGCAGGGAGAGGAGGGGAGGCTGCCACAGATACCCACTGTCCATTAGGCAGGATGTTAATTGTACTCTGGGTATTGGAGAGCATTAAAATCGTACAGAAAAATCGCAGCAAGTGCCATTCTCAGGAATTTTAGCTGTTATGCCCTGAAGAGCACAACACTCTAAATGATGGAATAAAGGCCTTGGTTTTATTAAAAAAAACCCCAAAAGCCAATGCGATGATGTGTATCTGTTCTTTCCAAGATTCCAGCTGGAAACTTGTGGATTCTTCTCTAAATTTTGGCCCAATTTCCATCTCCTCCCAAAGGAAGAGGGAAAGGCATTCAGGTGCTCTGCTCTGCCTGGTATCAAGGTGATCTCAGGCACACCAGAACTGTTCTTATCATGTTTCTCGTGTTGTTTTTCACCGGTGTGAAATTCAATCTTGTGTTCTATGGAATATCAGAGTAGACCTGTCTTTTAAAGGATTTTTAAAGGATGTCAAAAGGACTTTTCTGCTTCTCCTGGGATTCTGCATCATTGTGTTATTTTGGGCTCCTCCATGGTAGCACCTTCCAGTGTGTCCCGCTCAAAGTTACCTTTTCTAAGGTCAGTGAACTCCTCAAAGGCAGTGGAGTGACATCCATTAACCCATTAACATCTGGAATTTTCAGGAAACACAAAATCCTGCAGGTGAAATGTATTTTTGCATAAACCCAACAACAACAGACACAGGGACATGATCCCATAAAGGTTCATAGTTCTTGAGGGTCAAATCATAATAAAAGGTAGGATTTGATCCTATTCTTTCCTTATTCAAGGATATCACTGAGTCCTAAGAAGAACCAGCCCAAAAGCTGATAGGAATGAAGTTGTTCCTCTCCCTGTTTTGAAATGTATCTCAAAAACCCCCACATATTTAAACGAGACTTTTGTCTCTGCACTCCACTTGAATTATTCATGTGAAATCAATCCCTGAAATATCTGCAACCATTCCATGTACGAGGCTCTGGTCAATTTACAAATTATTTTTAGGCCAAATGTGCAGCAAAATTCTTTGCAGCTAATTGCAAAATGGAGTTGGGCTTGGCCTGGTTTGAACCCAGTTGCTTGGGCTGCTTGTCTGCATTAGCTAAGCCGAGGTTCAGACAGGAGAGGGGTGGGATTTGTCCAGCAATTTACTCCACCCTGGGCCTTCCCCTGGCTGTGGAACAGCAGGAGGACTCTGCAGGGAGAAAAACTGATGGAGATCTTCTCAAAAAAAGTGCTCAAAATTCAGATTTTCCACCTCAGAATTTAAGAGTCAGACTTGGACCAGACTTGGACCATGGAGGTGAAAGAAGAGATCAGGGTAAGAACTGGAATGGAAACAAGAAGGAAAGGAGAGAAGATGGAGACAGGTTGTTTACAAGAGGTTGTGGTGGTAGGACAAAGGGAATGGCTTCAAAACTCCAAAGGGAAGGTTTGGATGGGATATTGGGAGGGAATTGTTCCCTGGGAGGGTGCCCAGAGAAGCTGTGGCTGCCCCTGGATCCCTGGAAGTGTCCAAGGCCAGGATGGACAGGGCTTGGAGCAACCTGGGACAGTGGAAGGCTCCCTGCCCACCACAGGGAGATTGAAATGAGATGAGATTTAAGATCCCTTCCACTCTGAGAACAGAAAAAATCCCTCAAAAGCCAAAATTTTTGCCTATTTTTGCACAACTCACGCCCATAAATATGGAATTCTGTGTCATAACCCTGTGCTGCTGAGTAGGAGGGACAGACTCAGCAGGAAGGCCCAAACCACCTGGAATGAGTCGTGTGATTTGATCAAAATGACAATAAAAACCCAAGGACTCCAGTGAAGGAAGTAATTTGAAAATTTGCCTTGAAGAACAGTGTCAGCTTTTGGGTAGAGCCTTCAAGAAGTGGAATTGCTCACCACAGCAAGGGAACATAAAACTGATGTTAAAGTTCATTTGCAAACGATATAAAGGGAAAAAAAAAAAAACCACCTGGATCAGCAGCTCTGTTTAACCAACGTGTTCCTAAAGATTTTCAGTGATGCAGATTCAGGTCACCTTAGAAATTTATTTGAGCTCTTCCTGGGTGTGAGAAGAATTCTCTGACTCTTCTCCTGGCTGCAAGAACTGTTAGGTCTGGCCTAAAATCCTTCTCAGTTGCTGATGGTTCAAACCCAAAAAGTAGGGATTGAGGCCTGAAATCTAATCCAACTCAGTCAGGGCTTAATCTCTGGAAGAGTTTCTGCAGTGGGCAATTATTAGATAATCTAGAACAGGCAAAGCTTCTTCTTAACTGGCATTTGTTAGGTGATGTTTAGCTGTGTAAGGTGTTAATTAAGAAGCAAAGTGAAAAAAAGAAAACAAATTAAAACAAAGCTCCTCATTCAAGCTGCATGCGGCTTTGTTTGGTTTCCCAGGGTCAAAAATCAAGCTCCTGAGGTTTTACAAAGCCCAGCTCTCCCAAGTTACCCATTAGAGACGTGGGGAGGGAAGGGAAACCCAGACTTTTATCTAAGCCACGGCTCTGGAAAGGGTTCAGAGAAGGTGGAAGCCGCCTGTGACCCCACGCAGGTCACCCCAAACCTCAGCCCACCCCACACACCCCCTGCAGATGCTGCTGCCACCCGTTTGCGGTGTCTCCACTCCAGCAGGTTTCCCTCCAGCAAATCCCTGGGGATTTTGGCGGTTTGGAAGACTGAGCATGACCCAAACATGAGCTAATTTCCAAGGAGAAGGGCGTGAAAAGCGGCCTGTGACTTCCAATAAGCGGCGTCTCCGCGCCGACTTCTGAGAAGTGCGGAACTCTTTATGGGCGTTTTAGCAGAGCTGGTGCTTGTAAGTGATCTCCCTGCCCAGCCTCAAGAATCCACTTACAGCACTAATTGTTTCCACAGAAAGTGATTTTTAATGCACCAAGATCCTCTCATTTCCCCCCCTCCCTTTTTCCCTCTCTGAGAGCCACCTCAGGCCTCAGACTGAGGCCTGAAGTCACCGGTGTCCTCATGTTTTCCACAAATAAATAAAACAGCAAAGAACCATAGAGATATTTTTAAATTATTTACCATTTCCTCCCATTTTTTGGCTTGTGGAAGTGTCACAGTGACTATTCTTTATCACATTTGCTGTTTTGTAAGAGAATTTAACCAGCAAGAGAGGCTGATCTCACACCAGTATTAATACTGGTCTCAGAACAAAGAGATCAAAGTTGCTCCAGATCTACAAAACAAAGAAATTTGAGCCATATATCTTTTTCTAATTAACTATTTAAAGAAGGAGGATTTCTTCTAGCCCAGGGTTAGGTCACCAGGATATTCCTGACAGCACAGGCTTGAGGAAATTACTGTGGTTAAGTTTGCAGTTGAAGCTGAATTGCCTGCACATCTTTTAAAGTTTCAATAATTTCGTATTTGCTTGATTTTGCTCCTGTTTTAATTGCCCCTGATTATTTCAAATCGGCTTTATGGACTCCACTCAACTATCCCAGATTGCTCCAAGCTCTGTCCAGCCTGGCCTTGGACACTTCCAGGGATGGGGAGTCCACAGCCCCTCACTGAACATGAGAGACAATTCTTCACTGACCTCCTTTCCAAGATGTCTTTGGAAGATTCCCTTTGCCACAGCCAAAACCAGAGCCTTTTTGGCTGCCCCAAAACTGACTGGGAACCCCAGGAGTTCCGTTCCTCCAGTGCCCAGTCCTCCCTCAACCCTCAATAGTTAATCCCACTCTGAAAGCAGCAGGAATTTTATTCCCCACTTCCCAGGGATTGAGAGCCCTGATTCTTCAGAATCAAAAGTTGAAACTCAACCACTGAGCAAACACTTGAGACATTTAAGCAGAAGCTCTCTAAAAACACGATCCCAGCGGAGCTGGGGTTCTGCCAAGTCCGAGTTTTTATTTTTCTCAGGAAGCAGCTTCACTTCTGCACGCATTTTCCAGGCACAATCCCTCCAAAGTTTGCTGACTAACCAGCTCTGACACCTGCACTAAAGCCGGTGTTGGCAAATATTTGCTCTGAGCCCACTTAAGGTTTTAAAAGTGCCCGTTATGTTCCCAAATTGTGAGTGTGACAGGGAGCCAGGGGGGAAAATCCCAGAACGATGGAATGGTTTAGATTGGAAAAACCATAAAGCCCATCCAGTGCCACCCCTGCCACGGGCAGGGACACCTCCCACTGTCCCAGGCTGCTCCAAGCCCCAGTGTCCAACCTGGCCTTGGGCACTGCCAGGGATCCAGGGGCAGCCACAGCTTCTCTGGGCACCCTGTGCCAGGGCCTGCCCACCCTCACAAGGAAGGATTTATTCCCAGTATCCCATCTAACCCTGCCTATTTCAGTTTAAGGCCATTCCCACTTTTCCTGTCACTCCATGGCCTTGGGAAAATTCCCTCTCCAGCTTTCCTTTAAGCCCCCTTTAGGTACTGGAATGGTGTCAGGGATTAACTCTGGATATTCACACTCCTTGGAGAGCAACTCTTTGGAAAGGCAGGAAAATTGGCTTTTTTTGGACTGCAAGAGAAGACTCCAAATGCCTGAAAAGGAATTGCAATGTCACCACCTCTCATGAGATGATCGGGAATTTCACGGCCATTGATATTTGCCATCAAGTCCCAGCACTTTTCCAGGATCAGCACAAAAGCAGGAGACCTGGAAAAGCCTTGAAAATGTGAGTCAAGAATCTCAGTGTTCCACCAGGAAAATATAATTAGAAAAAAAAAAAACCAAACAAACAACCAAACTTTTGTTAATTTTGGGTTTAGGGAAAAAAATCGGAGGGTTTTTTTCACTCTGACTCATAACTTTGAAATGCTTTGGGCTGAACACACCAGAACCAGTTTGTTCAGAGGAATTTGGTCATCCCTGAGGAAAATGCTTGATTTCCCTGCTTAATTTCCTGAAATTCTTTCTTTAGCTTGGAAATTCAACTCTCAGTGCTTGCTCAGCAAATTCCTCTTGCTGTTCTTCCCTGCTGCTTTCTCTTCACGGCCAGCGCTTCCTTTTTCCCCCTGCCTGCTTTTCCCGGGACACAAAAGCCAGGCTGGATGCTGGGGAATTCCGGGCACTCAGGGCTCTGCCACCACTGCTGGGGACAGTCACAGCAGAGTGGGCAAAGCTGAAACCATTTTGACTTCCAGGAAGACACAAAAGATCCCTGTAACTCATCAGTGCCCAGCAGGAATTAATGAAGAGGAAAGGAATCAGTGAATTAAGGGAAATAAGGGCTCTGTTTGCAGTTCCCAATTCTTTTCCTTGGCTTTGTGCAAACCCTTAAAGCCTTGATCATTGGACATTGAGTGGCTTTAGTCAAAAGTCCTGGATTTCTCTCTGAGATCCCTTCTCCTGAGCTTCCTCTTTGATCCCTCAGTGGAGAGACACGAGGAAGTGCTGGCAGAGAAAAGAGGAATGAATTCAATCCCACAAGGCGAGAAATTCGGGAGGTTTCACTTCCAGCACATGAAAATCTCTGCTGGAAGACACAGAAGCTTTTCAAGCACATGGGATTCCCACAGGAACTGTGTGGTCACCACAGGGCGAAACTTTTTGTGCCTCATATCAGGAGGTGAGAGAAGAAAACCCTTATGGATCATATTCCTGCAAGATTCCATCAAAAATTTGACTTCAATTCCATGGTTCATTCTGAGACATCCGACAGCCAGGCTCAGGGATCTTCAGGATCCTCTGAGGCTGTAGATTTCCCATTCCTGGAAGTGTCCAAGATCAGTTTGCACAGGGCTGGGAGCAACCTGGGACAGTGGGAGGTGTCCCTGCCCATGGCAGAGGTGGCACTGGATGGGATTTAAGGTCCTTTCCAACCCAAACCATTCTGGAATTCCATGATCCCAACCAGAGAAAACGAAGGAGTTTGCTGGGAGCTAAGAGAGTGCCTTTCTCTTCAAAGTTAAAGCCTAAAAAGCAGAAGTTCACTTACTTTTAGATGTTTCATACTTTTTTTAAGGTCCCTTCTGACCCAAACCATTCTGGAATTCCTTGAAGAGTTTTCCTCTCTCCCCTGAGGAAGCTGTGCTTGCCCAGCCTGGCAGAGGGGCTGCACTGGGATTCTTCTTTTTGGGATGCTCTGTTGTTCCCAATGCAAGGATTGGGAAAAGAGGGGAAACAGGGGAAAAAGGATCTCCCCAGGATAACCCAGCTTTTCTGCCCTGCTCCTGTCTCTGCCACAGCAGCTGCTTCTATTTCTGTGAGGAAAAAAGAGACATTAACCCCGTGGTGCTGCAGTGATACGTTATTAAGATAATTATTAGGATAATTATTAAGATAATTATTAGGATAACTAAGGATAATCCCTCTCTGTGCTGCTGGGATGTGTTTTCCTGCCACGCTGCAGGTCTCCCTCTTATCAGGAGCTGTTCCTACACAAATCCCTTTTCAGGCAGAGAAACCCAGAGCGAGAGCTCAGTTAGAGCACAGCAGGGGACAGAGCTGAGGAGAGTAAGAGGGGAAAGGTTAAAGGAGATTTTCTTTGCCTCAAAGAGGCCCGGACTTGCAATCTGCTTAAATTAAGTGTGAAAAGCAAAGATCCTGATAAGGGAGATAAACTGAAGACTTAAACCAAAGCAGTTCTTGGAGACTGGGAAGTGGCTGCAGCATCTCTGCCTTAATAAAAGGAGCCAAGAGTGATGCGAGGAATCAGAGGCCAGCTGACCTCACCTCAGCACTTGGAGAGGAGAGTGGGAGTCTAATTAAGGCCAGCACTTGGACAAGAAAAATCTCCAAGGGTCAAAGCCTGCACTGCTGGAAAAAGAGCTGGTGCTTTGCTGTCTGTTAGGAAAAAAAAAGGGGAATATAATAAAAAGGAGAAAGGATGTGATGGGCATCATCTGCTTGTCTGTTCCAAAGGATTTTAATAAGTTTTAGCAGAGGAGATGATGAAGAAAAACAAGCAGAGGGTAAAGAGCAGTGCTCCATTAAAATCTATTGAAAGGGAAGACAAACTCAAGGTAGAGAACCCCTCTGGAAATAAATATAGGGAAGTGAGTGGTGAAGCTGGAGAAGTTGATTTTCCCTGAAAAATGCTGTTTCAGAGAAGCAAAAGAGTAAGAAAACAAAACCTGACAGAACTGCTTCCTTCCAGAGCAGACACATCTATAACTCCCTGCATTGTTTCTCCATCCGTGTGACAGAATCAGCTCCTGCCCAGGTCTGAAGGAAAACTCAGCTTATCAGTGGCTCACAGCAGCCGACTCCAAATGCCATTAAAAACGGGAATGGTTCAAATAAAACCCCTCAGCTGACACGTTCCATTTTTACATTATCCTTTATAGAATTGACTTGGGGGTATTTGAGCTTTTACTTCTCCTCCCTGTTTCAGGAAGGAAATATTTTCATCCTCCAAAGTTTCACAGGATAAGGAGCCTCGCTCCATCTGATACTTGCACCGAGCCCAGTGAATATTTGGGAATAATTTTACTTAAAAACCAGGAATATCTCCCCTTCACAGAACTGACCATTCCCAGCCCCAAACCAGGCCAGCTTCCTAAGGCCTTACTCAAAATTCAGGGAGGGAATTACTCACACACACACAGAGCAATTATTCCAGCCAGGGAATGTCCACCCCCTTGGTTCCCACAAAGAACCTCTGAGGTGCCTGGCATGAGTTTATTGGTTTAATTTTCCTCTCTCACACGGGAGTTTTGGCAGGCACCAGGACTCTCACATCACAGGCTCTCTCCATTACACCCTCACCTCATTTCAAGCTGCTGCTTGTACCAGAGCCGGGCTTGTTGTTTCCCTCCCTTGTTGGTTTTTTGGGATGTTTGTTTACAAAATCTTGGTGGAGAGAAAGAAGGGGAAAGACCAAACCAAGCAAAGCTAAAAACAAAAATCTCCAGTAAAAGCAGCTACGAAAAGCTGAGAAAATATGCACTGGATCTTTTCCTGAATGAGGAACATAAATGAGGAAATCTGGACATTTCCTTTGTCCAATGCAAGCAGATTGTAAGGATTTGTGGAAGATCCCAGAATGGTTTGGTTGGAAGGAACTTTAAAACTCATCCCATTCCAGCCCCTGCCATGGCAGGGACACCTCCCACTGTCCCAGGCTGCTCCAAGCCCCAATGTCCAACCTGGCCTTGGGCACTGCCAGGGATCCAGGGGCAGCCACAGCTTCTCTGGGAATTCTGTGCCAGGGCCTCCCCACCCTCCCAGCCAGGAATTCCTTCCCAAAATCCCATCTAACCCTGTCCTTTGCCAGTTTAAAATCCCTTGTCCTGTCACTCCATGCTCCTGTAAAAGAAAACTCATCAGACTCCTGGCTGAGCCTGCAGACCAGCTCCTCGTGTGGGAAAAACTGCCGTGTTCCAGCTAAAAATATGGATCATCTCCTTCAGTGGCAGTGGGAAACCTGAAGCTGTCTCCCAGAGCTCAGCAAAGACCCCTCTGCAGCAATACCACCTCCTCAGCAGTGCTGGAAACCAAACCCAACAGAGCTGATCCAGAGGAAATTCCAGAAGAAAGGGAGACACCAGCCCCATCTATGCACACACAGCAGAGAGCCAAAAGGAAGGCTTAAAAAGCAGGATGGCTTTTTGTCTCTCATTAGCTACAGATGATTTTTTACCCCTCAATCTGGAGCAGGTGATTTCCTTTCAGGTCTTTGTGTAGAGCAGGTGGCCTTTAATAGTGGGGAGGACGGTCTGAAAATCCACCTTCAGAAACCCAACCTTTGTTCTGTTCAAAGCCTTCTTGTCAGCAGTGCAATCATTTGCCATATCAAGCTGCTTTCTGACATTCCAAATTCTACGTGGTGGGAAGCAGAGCTTTTATTAATTCCCTTTTATTTATAAATACTGGAGACACCTTTCAGAGCGAGCTGCTGGCATGTCCTCGGGCTGAGTTAGAGGGCAGAGAGGGAAACATTCCTATTATCCCAGAAAATTATCACTTTGTGACCTCCCAGCTGCCCTCTCTGCTGACCTTTGAGGATATTTAGCCTGGCATTTAACATCTGTGGTCCCAGCAGCAGCCCTGGAGTAAAAGGTACTTAATGCAGAGCAGCTCTTTTGCAAGGTTAGAAAGGATCAATAGGAGATGTGTTTAATGTGGTATCACTGTCAGGGCTCAGCTCCCTTTTAAAACTGGAATATCCACAGTGGGACACCAGCTCAGCCACACAGCACTGAGATCTTTAACGGGGTGAGATCCCTTTTGCCAGGGTCTAGAAATGGAGCTCGAGGCACACGCGGAGGAAATGACCAAGGTTTGGAAGAGAAAAAGAAAAATGATCAGGGGGAGGCTTCTGGTATTTCAGTCCCACTGTGGTTTTTTCTGGAGCTGGAGTAGTTCTTGTGGAAAAGAGGCAGCTTTGCAATAAGCTGTGAACAAAACCAGGACAGTTTTTCCCCTGGGAATAAATGTATCCACTGCCCGGAGCTAATCCTCTCTGACTGCATGGGGGGAAAGGAGTACCAGGGTAGTTTCCACCAGAAAATTCAGTAAACTTCCAATCCTACAACAAACCTGGCCAGGCTCACCCCAATTTTTTTTTAAGCTGCTCTTTAAGTGATTAACTCAGCCTGAGAGGTCTTGTGTTCCAGCAGAGTGGGGCTCTTCTACTTATTTAGATGTGCTTACAAACCCACCTGTGTCACCTCACAGCATTTCTTGGCTGTAAAACACACAGGAAGGAAGAATTCCTGCCTGGAAAGGGTGGTCAGGCCTTGGCAGGGGCTGCCCAGGGAGGTTTGGGGTCCCCATCCCTGGAGGTGTCCCAGGAAGGCCTGGAGGTGGCACTCAGAGCCCTGGGCTGGGGACANTCCCACCATGGGACATCCCACAGTTCCCACTGCTCCTGCTCAGCAGGGCCGGGATCAGTCCCCTCTGGTAGCACCGAGTTGCAGCAGCTCCTGGTTTATCTCCTGATTTATCTCCTGATTTATCTCCTGGTTTATCTCCTGGTTTATCCAAACTCTTCTGAGTGGTAGGAAGTCACAACTGTGCCAGCAATGACAAGGCCACCCCACGAAGGGTTTTATGCTCCCACACAGCCTCTACATGTGCTACAGGCAAAAAAAAAAGTGCAGCTCTATTGCAAATCCCCAGAGGTGTCTGCTCAGCCGAGTGATTCAATTGTCTGGCTCGGAAAGTTGTGGATAATTACAGTTGTTCCAGTTTTCAACTCAAGCTGCTGAGCTGGGAATTAAACAGCAGCTTGTTTTCATCCCTAAATGCCTAAATCCTGGCCTTTTCCTGTCCTTCCCACAGTTTTGTGTCAGCTCTGCCCCTCTCAGGCTGGAGATCTCTCTTTAGGCAGGTTCAGCCTCTCCTGGCTCCATGAGCCACTGGAGTGCCCACATAAAACAAGTTGAAATTCCTGTTCCAGCTCTCTTTGGAGAGGGATGCAGCCGCTCTGGGGCAGAGTCTGCCACAGGGAATTTCCAACTGGAAAGGACCCAAGTGTGTTAGGCTTGCAATTTGATCTCTGAGGGAATGGGGAGGAGGAATTGCTGCCAGAACTGGCTGGCAGTGAGAAACTCGAGTTCTGAGCAGTTAAGGAGTAAGGATTGCATCCACCTTTTTTTTTTTTTCCCCTGTGTAAACACTGCTCTGCATAAAAATATAAAATGGTTTGAGTCGGAAGGGGCTTTAAAATCCTCCAGTTCCAACCCCCTGCCAGGGACAGGGGTGGAATCACTAAATCAGGTTGCTCCAAGCCCCTTCCCAGCCTGGTCTTGAATCCTGCAGGGATCCAGGGGCATCCGCAGCTTCTCTGGGAATCTGTGGCCTCCTCACCCTCCCAGGGAACAATTCCTTCCCAATCTCCCATCCAGCCCTGCCCTCTGGCACTGGGAAGCCATTCCCTGGGTCCTGTCCCTCCAGCCCTTGTCCCCAGTCCCCCTCCAGCTCTCCTGGAGCCCCTTCAGGCCCTGGAAGGGGCTCTGAGCTCTCCCCGGAGCTTCTCTCCAGGTGAACACCCCCAGCCTCTTTAACCCTCCTGCAATCAACATCTGTTCTCTGATAAGAAAATGCCGTTGCAAAAGAAGACGAACACTTCTCATCCCTCGTTTCCCCCTCACATTTATATATATTTTTGTATTTCTTTAATTATCAGTAAATTGGGGTTCTGGCAGTGCTTTGAGCAAGGGCTTTATGCAGCCAGAGAGCCCTTGAAAGGGCACCCACGGTCTGATTCAAACCCAAGCAGCCCTGGCACTTCTGACATGTATCCATGGATGTCTTTGTCCGCTCGGATGCAGCCCCAGCAGGATCCTTACAGCTCGGAAAAAACACTTTTAGGATTTAGCTGGGTCAACACGAGTGCCAAGAAAGGAGGAAAAAGGCACGGGATGAAAACCTGATCCCACTGAAAGCCACTTCCATGCTGCAGCACGGGGCAGGACTCCAGCCTGTGCCCCAGTTTTTGAGACAAACCAGAGCTTTTGTAGGATCACAGGGACACACAGGGAATATTTGGCACAATTGCACCGAAATTTCTCTCCTCTGAGCACAAATTTCTGCTCCTCGGGATTTGTGAGCCCAGTAGTTTTGTACTGATGAGCACCACCAGTGTACCCACACTTTTTTCCATAAAATAAAGGATTTCAAGGATTTTTCCAGGGGAATTGAGGGCAATTTTGTTCTTTCTTCCCCAGTGGAAGGTGATTTTCTCCTGCCAGGGTTTGTGTTTAGTGGAGAGGTTGGTAGGAGCCTGAAGATGGAAACAGTGATGGGATTAAGAATATTTTTTTAAAAATTACAGGAAAATCACTGGAGTAAGGATTTAATAAGCATTAAATAAATAAATAAAGAGAAATGCATCAGAATTAAGCAGCCTGTGGGAATCCCAGTATTTCCTGTGGGGTCTCACACCTGAACTCTGTCCCCAGGGGCCACATCCAGACTCCTCTGGGACAATTCCAGGGACAGGGACTCCACCACCTCCCTGACCACTCTGGCAGGGAAATTTTTTTTAAAATTTAAGCTGGAGCTCCCCAGGAAGTTCCTGTTCTCCTTCACCAGATAAAATTGTTGTCACTTTTCCCTGCAGCTGGAAAATGTTTGGATTGCTGTGGTTAGAGAGGATCAAGGGACTTCTCCTATCAAGTTGAGGTGACCTAAAGAACAGCCTGGGGGAAGGCAGGAGGGAGTTCTGGAGTGGAGTTTCCCCCAGGGAATTCAGAATTCCCTGTCTGGTTTTCACCCAAGGTTGCAGTCCTCACCCCTGTACCTTTGCCAAGTTCCCAAATTTTAACAAAATCTCCTTTTTTAGGAAAAGATTAGGTTGTATCTTACCTTGGACAGAATATTCACGGGATTGAGTTTAAATTCCCACTTCCAGGGGGCTGCATTTATGGGGAATAATTAAGTGGTTAATGAGTGACAGCTACAGAGCCCACAAAGGTGAGATCACTCTCAGCAGTTCCTCGAATCTCCAAGACTGATGGAATTTCACTGAATTTTCCCTTTTTTTTTTTGTATGATGAAATCCCTCTTTGGCCTCTGCTCTGTTCCTTCTTCCCCTTTCTGCAAGGAAAGATGGAACAAACCCATCCAAATATCTCAAAACCATCAAGGCTGGAAGAGACCTTCAGGATCATCCAGTCCCACCATCATCACCCCTAAATCACGTCCTTATCATGCTGATATTGATCTCCAGAGCATTCGCCAATAGCAGTTATTGATAAGCAATAACCAGCATCAAGATATTTTTTTTTTTAATAATTAATTTATATTAAAGTTTCTTTTTGTTCTCCCCCAACCAGGGCCTATTTTACTGTTGGGAATAATTTAGGAATACTCAGCTTTACTGGGTTTTTGTATTTTCCAGGAATACAAAACCTCTCGTTGGAGTTGCTTTGCTTTAGCACCACATAAAAGTGTCTGAAAACAAAGAAACTGCAACTTAAAACAATTAGAAATATGAACAGCAGGAACCAAATTTTCACAGAAACACTGGAATGAGTTGATAGAATTTTCAATCCCATTATTTGCAACACAGAATCCCAGGATCCCTGAGGCTGGAAAAGCCCTCCCAGCCCATGGAGTCCCAGCTGTGCTCGATGCCCACCTTGTCCCCAGCCCAGAGCTCTGAGTGCCACCTCCAGGCCTTCCTGGGACACCTCCAGGGATGGGGACCCCAAACCTCCCTGGGCAGCCCCTGCCAAGGCCTGACCACCCTTTCCATGAAAAAAATTCCTCCTGGTGTCCAACCTGACCCTCGCCTGGCAGCACAATTAAGTTGGCACCCACAGGATTGATTTGGATCTGCACCTGACCCTCCATCCCACGCCAAAATCCCGATTTACAACACTCCAAGCAGGAATCCTGGTGATTCATGCCACATGGCAAGAAGCTGGAAGAGAGTGGGAAAACATGGGGATTGTTTTTGTTGTCCTATTTACTCTCCAAGGCCTTTGATGTGTGAGCTATCGCTGAGCTGCATCTTGGACACCTTGATTTTCTTTGCACAGACATTCTTTGTACACCCACGGTGCACATTTATCCTGGAGTGGTACAACAGCTCCAGGAGAATCTGTGGCTTCAGGAAGCCATCCCAGACTGTAAACAGAGTGGGAGTTTTACTCTCTGTTGGGGGAAACTCATCTCTTGCAGCCCTTCCCACAGAAATTCAGCTGCTCCTCAAAGTGCTCTCGTGTGACGCCACCTGAGCCAACAGACGCAGCACGGAAGTCACAGATTCTGAGTGACTGGGACCCTAAACCAATCCAATTCCTAAACTTCCTTAGGCACAGGTGTCACCACAAGGCACAGAGCCAAAAACCTCAACTCCTGCTCATGGTGGGCCACCCCCTTCCCTCAGAGCCCTGGCTCAGGCCCAGCAGCAACCGTTGCTGTTTCTTCCTCAGATTGGGGCTTTGAAGGGCTCAGACACCAGGCCTGGGGTTGTCTGGGTGGCTCTGATGTAAATCAGGATTAAACTGCTCAGAGATGAAGGGGGAGCCACCCCCAGGGGGATTCGTACTGGTGAGAGGCTGACCAGGAAGGGCAGCACTGGTTTCAATGGGTGCAGGCTCAGGCTTGGGCCTGGCTTGAAACCCTGTTGTTAATTTAGGTTTTCCACAAGCAGGGAAATCATGGAATGGTTTGGGTTGGAAGACACCTTAAAGCTCATCTCATTCCACCCCCTGCCATGGCAGGGACACCTCCCACTGCCCCAGGCTGCTCCAAGCCCCAATGTCCAACCTGGCCTTGGACACTGCCAGGGATCCAGGGGCAGCCACAGCTTCTCTGGAAAAAAAAAACCAAACAAACCCTTACATCACTTTTAAAAGGTTCTCCTCCCCTTTCTTGAGGACTGTCCCACTTCTCACACTGCACTTGGGGGACTCAGTGCACAGTAGAATGAAATTTTACTTTAGATAATGACTAAAGACAAAATTAAATCAGTTTTGTACTATTGACAAACCAGGGAATATTGCCTGGAGAAGGTGCTAAATGGATATGAGAACCACAAGTGTGGAACTCTAAAAGTGTGCAGGCTGGTTCTAAAATACACTTTAGAAATGTGGGATGTAACAGCTTTTCTGCACTTAAAAATAGATGGAATTCCACACTGGACTTTCTTGTCAGACAAAAATAATCGACCCTGATTCCTCTTATCACTTCTTTGCAAAGATAAAATATCTAAACCTTCTAACAAGGCAAATAATTTCTTTCTCTTTGTCCTATTTTCCCATCATAAAGGTGCAGGGATTTTTTTCCCCATATAATTTATGGAAAAAAGGAAAACAGTCTTTATATTGGTAAATCTGATGCATAAACAGCATCCTGAGTCAGCTTCTCACCACCAAGGGAGTTTGGGGAGTCAAGGAATGACAGAATGAGCTGCAAGGGACCTCAAGCTCATCCAGTGCCACCCCTGCCACGGGCAGGGACACCTCCCACTATCCCAGGGTGCTCCAAAGCCTGTCCAAGCTGGCCTTGGACACTGCCAGGGATGGGGGTTTATTCCACGAGTCTCCCATGCAAAACAAGTGCTGTGAACTGGGGTCACACAGAGAGGTTTGTGGTGGTCCAAGGCTGGAAATGGAAAAAGCTGTTCCTAATGAAGGATGAAAGAATGAGACTAAATAAAAAATATCCCTGTTTTGGTTGGAAATGTTTTGTGTCTCTCACTTTTGATCCTAAATTGCTCGGCATTTTCATAAACTTTATTCTGTTATTTCCCTGAAATCCAATTATGTTCAACAATAGCCTTGAGTTGTGGTTTCCAGAAGCACCTGGGTCACAGGGATGCTGAAATTCCACTTTTAAAGAGTCTGGGGAGCTCCATTTGAAACTGGGAATGTTTCAGTGCATCCTTGTGGAACGGAGAGGGAGTTTTTACAAGAGTCTGGAGTGACAGGGGATGGTTTTAAGCTGAAGGAGGACAGGGAGAGATGGGATATTGGGAAGGAATTGTTCCCTGGGAGGGTGGGCAGGCCCTGGCACAGGGTGCCCAGAGAAGCTGTGGCTGCCCCTGGATCCCTGGCAGTGCCCAAGGCCAGGTTGGACACTGGGGCTTGGAGCAGCCTGGGACAGTGGGAGGTGTCCCTGCCATGGCAGGGGTGGCACTGGATGATTTTTAAGGTCCCTTCCAACCCAAACCATTCCATGATTCTATGAAATCAAGTAAACAAGATCCAGGCTCTTGCCCTGGAAATCCTTTTCTTGCAGGATCAGCATAAAAATGCCCTTGCTGGGATGATGCAAAGATGAATCAAAGTGCAGCCAGACCCAAAACCCCCTGACTTTGGGACTCTCTCTTATTCTCAGGCTCCACGGCCACTTTATCAGCAGCACCTTCATCTTTTGAACCAAGCCTAACCAAAGAACTGGAAAAAGAAATCCTGGAAAAAAGGCACTTGACAGCTTGAGGGAGGAGGGAGGGATTTATTGCCTTTTTGTTTGGCAGGACTGTGGGTTCGTGACATTTTTACCTCTGAAGTGCAGGGCATTTCCCAAGTTTTTCAGGGAGTTCTGTTGTTTGCTGATAGACACCACGAGGGATTGGCAGGGCAGGTCACAATTCCAGGGATGGGGCAGCCACAGCTTCTCTGGGCAACTTGTTCCAGTGCTTCACCACCCTCCCAGGGAAGGATTTCTCCTTAATATCCCATCTCTGGCAGTGGGAAGCCATTCCCTGGGTCCTGTCCCTCCAGCCCTTGGAAATTGTCTCTCTCCATGTTTCCTGGGGCTCCTTCAGGCCCTGCAAGGCCACACTGAGCTCACCCCAGAGCTTCTCCTCTCCAGGCTGAACAATGCCAGCTCTCCCAGCCTTTCCTCCCAGCAGAGCTGCTCCATCCCTCTGCCCATCCTGGTGCCTCCTCTGGGCTCTCTCCAGCAGCTCCAGGTGCTCCCTGTGCTGGGCCCCAGGGCTGGGGCAGCTCTAAGGGACTTATCGTAGAATGAGGAATCAGGGAATGGTTTGAGTTGAAGGGACTTTAAAATCATCTCATTCCATCCCCTGCCATGGGCAGGGACACCTTCCACTATCCCAGGTTGCTCCAAGCCCTGTCCAACCTGAACATGGAGCTCCAGGGTGATGCAGGACAAAGACAAAGAAATAAAGTCAAATTTCTCTCCATTCTAATTTTAAAGAATTTTCAGATCAGCTCTCAAATGAGTGGAACTGAACTTTTCTCTCATTCCAAGCCATGCAAGTAGGAAACAAAGCATGAATGTTGGAGTTTTATTCAAAACCAGAATGGGAAGAGCAAATCCTCACGTCTGGATCATCCAGTGCCGTAAATCCAGGTTGTTCTGCTGCCTGTGGCAGCTTTTCCCAAGCCAAGGATGAACTCCAGGAGCATCTTCAGAAGGATGGTTTAATTATTTAGAAGAGATTACATGCTTTCTACAATAGAAAAAAAATTAAGATAAAAGGGAAAAAAAAATTATGGAGAGTGGAATAAAAAGCAGGAATACCTTGCAGGTTTGTTGGAAAATCCTCCAGCCTCTCTTCCCTGCAGAGGGAAGCAAATGAAGTGTTTAACAAAGGGATCCCATTTCCGGATGTGACAGGAGGAGACGGATTGGGAGCAGACACAAATGAAAAGTCTCGTGCCAGAACTGGAATGCTCTTAAGGAAGACAAAGTGTCCTGGGCAGCTCCCGGGATTGCCAAAGGAAATGAGGGAAGGAATTAGCGAAGCCTGAAGGGATTTGTTCCAATTGCCCCCGTGACAGGTCGGGCTCCGGAGCACAGGGAAGGAGCAACACAATGCCCAGAATTATTTCATCCCTGTTTTTTATTACCCAGGGGTCATGGGATGCAGCAGGTAGCCAGAATCCAGTTGGCTCCGAGTGATTTCCTGGGGAAAGAGTTTTGTGGGATTTAATGAAGTCATGAGCTCATTTTTGCAAGGACTCATTGCACTGGAGGTGGCCCAGATGGATTGGGCTGAGGGACTGTTGCTTCCCAGCTCTTTGGAAATCCTGGAAGACGTTGCTAAACCTGTCTGGGAAATGCTTTTCTCATCTTGCAAAATGTTTTGGGATTCTCAACTCTTTTCCTGTCCTGATTAATAAAGGTTAAACAAAGCTTTGCAACATTTTGTTCTGCTTGAGGACCAAAAAATATTTAAAAAAAATAAGATTAAGGAGGGAAATAAAGAAAAACAGACCCACTTGGCTCTGCTCAGGTCAGGGAAACTCAATTTCTGGGCGGAATTTGGCTGCAGGTGATGGTCTCACCTTGTCCTTCAGTTTTCTCTGCTTTCCCAGGGTTTTCCAAGAAATTCTGCCGCTGCTCTCCTTTGCCTCAAGTTTCATTTTTCTCCTCTAAAGTAATATTCTTGGAAGAAAAGTCACACAAATAAATTATAAGGGCTGATATAAATGAGAATTTTACTGAACACGTGAAGCTCCTACAACAGATGGAGCTCACAGAGGAGCTGTAGAGAAGGATCAGTGAGTGTTTATTAAGCATTTTGAAAAGAACACCTAATGTTCCATAATCCAGACCCTGTGCCTTCAAAAAAAGAGGATTTCATGATCCATAGGAATTGTCCTTCAGCCTCATAGATCCCATTTTTTCCACCTGGTGTTAAGTCAGTGGTTTCAACACTGTTCCGTCAGGCAGGAACTTTTTCCCTGGTGGATTCCAGCACTTGGTTTTCCCCTCTCTGCCTGATACAATCATTAAGTTGAGGAGGATTGGGTGTGAAATAAAAAAGGGAATTAAAATGTGACAGTCTGCAGGGAGTCTATGGGACAGGCTGACTCCAAACATTCCTAACGATTCCTCAAGAACTTGATGTCGGAATTGCTTTTCAATCATATTTTAAGCCTGGTCCTTGTTATTATCAGCCAGTGACTTCAAATTTGAGATTAAATCTCTTTTAAGAATGTCAGGGACTAACCCAGCCACATTCCCTGATGTATTTCACATTTGTTTAGACTTAAAACAGCTTTACACCTGATTTCCCCAGTTCCTGGAACCTGTGCTTGCTTCCCCCTGCCAGCATGGCAAAGAGCAGCCATGGAAAAGTGGGAATGAAATCTGAATTATCAGATTCTTTGAAATAAAACTCAGAAGGAGAACACAGAAGCTCTTGGCACTCACTGGTGTTTTCTTGGCAGAGCAATCTGGTTTGGGAGGGAACTTTGTTAATGCAGAACAATAAAAAAAGCTGATTTTCAAATAAATCCTGACAAGCTGGGCTTGATGAGGAAGCTCAGCAAAGCTGGGTTTGGGCTGCAGCTGAATCAGATAAATTGAAGAAAATCAGGGCATCTTTGAGCTGAGGTGCAGCTGAAAATGAGGATTGAAAGGAGGAAAAGCCAAGGATCACACCTGGATCAGCCTGGTCTGGTGGAAGGTCTGTTTCTAAAGACATGCCAAGAGTCCTGTATGTGTGATAAATGGGAATATTGTCATGGAATCACGGAATAGGTTGGGTTGGAAAGGACCTTAGAGATCACCTTGTTCCAGACAGGGACACCTCCCACTGTCCCAGGCTGCTCCAAGCCCCAGTGTCCAACCTGGCCTTGGGCACTGCCAGGGATCCAGGGGCAGCCACAGCTTCTCTGGGCACCCTGTGCCAGGGCCTCCCCACCCTCCCAGGCAACAATTCCTTCCCAATATCCCATCTAACCCCATCTTCCTTCAGCTTAAGACCATTCCCCCTTTTCCTGCCATTCCATGCCCCTGTGAAAAGTCTCTCTCCAGCTTTTTGTAATTCCCCTTTGTGTACTTGTCATTTGCTATTTCTTTCCTGACATTTTTTCCTAAACTTCGTGGTGACAAAGACAAAACTGCCTCTTCTGCATTGCACCAGATCACAGAATTCCAGAATCATTTTCATTTGGAAAAGTCCTCCCAGCCCATGGGGTCCCAGCTGTGCCCGATGCCCACCTTGTCCCCAGCCCAGAGCTCTGAGTGCCACCTCCAGCCCTTCCTGGGACACCTCCAGGGATGGGGACTCCAAACCTCCCTGGGCAGCCCCTGCCAAGGCCTGACCACCCTTTCCATGCAGAAATTCCTTCTGATTCTGGAATTCTGTGTGTGTTTTTCCTGGGCAGATGAGACTCCAAACGCCATCACTGCAGCACGTGCAAACCGCACTCGTTTGTTGATGGAAACACAACTCAAAGAGATGAAGAGGGAGAGGAGGGGACAGGGGGTTTCTAATGAACACTAAACCACTTTTTATTTATGGGAAGCCCCCTCAGGTCCCCTTTAGCATCCTGGAGAACTGAGAGGGATGAAGACTCAGCCCCAAAAGAGACCCTTAAGTGCTTTCCTCCCCCATGAGCATCAGAGAGACGGAGAGAGGGAAAGGGGAGAGGAGCAGCAGCCTCAGAGGAGCAAAGGGTAAAGTGCTGCTTTCCCTGGAGCTGAGGGGCCGCAAGGAGGGAAGAAGAGAGGAGAAGAATCAGCTGGAAGCAAG
>VZTJ01003244.1:0-98744 GCA_013397795.1 Orthonyx spaldingii
CACCCCCCCGGGGACAGCGTTACTTTAGCACGGCACTTCCTCCAGTTTATGGAAGAAGAATCTGCACTGGGAAGAAGAATTTTGCATTTGGATATCATGTTAGGTCTGAAGTTGAATTAAACCAAAATTAAAGTGCTCATGTATGTGATCAGAGCTGCTACTGTGCCAGCAGGCCTGAGGATTTCCAGGCTTGCTGAAAATTCTTGGACTAGATCCTGTAACTTGAACAGTGCAGTTTACACTCTTTAGGTATTGCCAAAGGGAATCCAGTACTCCAGGTCAGCTTTCTGGATCTTGGTATTGTTGGTCTGTCACTCGAAGAAATTGAATTAAAAAAAATTACAACATGTAAGTCAATATGTGTTTGTTTTGGCTTGAAATCTTTCATGCAGATAACAAGGTATACCATTGTATTTACTTGAGATGACCATTAAAGATCCAACTCTCATAAAAAGAGAAATAAAAAGCTGTTTTCCTGATATACGTCAACTCTTCTGGTTGACTGATGGAAAGACCTGCAATGAGTCTTTGATTTTTGCTCCCCTGTTTCAGTATATTGTGGCATATTAGTGGTATATGAATAAATTGTATATATAGGTTACAGATAACAGTGGATTCACCAATTCAGACCAATTCAGTTGTATATATATAACTAAAATATCTTTTTTGGC
Organism: Orthonyx spaldingii; assembly: GCA_013397795.1. Classification (NCBI taxonomy): domain Eukaryota; kingdom Metazoa; phylum Chordata; class Aves; order Passeriformes; family Orthonychidae; genus Orthonyx; species Orthonyx spaldingii. The sequence goes on from VZTJ01003244.1 coordinate 672, forward strand.
ATATTCAGAAAGATCTCCTAGAATTTACTTTAGAATGAAAGTAAAACTACATTAATGCAAATACAAACAGGAAAAAAGAGAAAATGGTAAATAGGGAGAATCCATGTGGTAAAATTTAATAGGGATTAAATTGTCATCAATATTTATAAATAATTTTTTAATGCAGATGCAGGTTCTTTTTTAGCTTTTCTTTAGTTCAAGAACTTCCTGAAAGTCATCAACTTTAGTAAAGCCATATGCTAGATAATTCCAAGTTATTCTCTAGGAGAGGGATACTTCTCCATTGAATCCTGTAACATGCCTCAAGATCCTACCATAAAACTAAGGTCTGTTTTATCTCAAGAGGGGTGTCCAAGGAGCATTTTCTGCACAAATATAAAAGCTTGAAATTGTAGTAAATGAGGTGAAGTGCACACTTCCAAGATGTTTAGGAAAAAACCCCTGACAATAACTTCAGTATTTTGCAAGAGCCTTTTGTTTCACTCACAGAAAAATGAAAACAGGCAAAAGAAGTTCTGATTGTTTAATTGCATTATGATCCCTTTCACAGCATTACAAAACCTAATTTTCAAATTAAGTGTTTTCTCTAATTCTCATCTAAAGTTTTCCTAAGCACTGCCATTTAAACAGTGCTTCAGGAATGTAGAATTCAAGATGAAAATCCAGTAAATGAAGGCATTGCAAAGCACTAACAGGAAGAACAGGTTAAAACTTTCAGCTTGAAAAAGCATCTGATGCAGAAATAGGAACTCATGTATTTCACATGTTCACCTCTAATTAATTTTTTTTCATCCTATGATAAAAAGAATAATTTATATCCTCAGTTATACATCCTGATAACTCCTATAGCTAAAATCTCCACATTCACACAGAAAAATAAATTGCTACTCCCAGTTCTACTTCAGAAACTCACTTTTCACCAACTTTCTTTGAGTAGTTGTCACCAAAAAGCTATGAGAACATGAACGTTTTCATGCAAGGATTTGCCATTTCTGCCTTTTTAAGGTCACTGTTTGCCTTAAGTTCTATACACTATTTTTCCTTTTTTTACCTTTCAAGAGTGACTAATCCTCTTTGCTCTCTGCTGATGTTCCTCAGGCACTTTTTTTCTCAACATGATAAGGCTTGATTTTGACATTGTTTTTCAATAACAAATACAACTATGGGTGAAATGCTTAGATCAACATTTTGGGAATTATTGCTTTAAAACCTTTAAAAGAGTTTAATTTATAGTCATTTAGTTTACTAATGCTTGCTTCAAAATCTTGTTGGTCATACCTCAGTTACCCAGTGTAATAGATGTGGATGACAGAGTGAACATGTAATTAATGTAATTAAGATAAGATAAGATAAGACAAGATACGATATTGCAGAAGAGAGAACAGAATTATTACACAGATTTCAATCCAGTCTCTAAAAATATTATGCTGAACATGGAACAAGTAAACAGCAAGAGACAGCCTCTACAAGAAGGACTTCAAAACCCATCAAATAAGAAGATTACAGAATCACAGAACCACAGAACCAGTCAGGTTGGAAAAGACCTTTGAGATCATTGGGTCCAACCTATGACCTAATACCAGCTTGCCAACCAGACCATGGCACTAAGTGCCACATCCAGGTTTTTCTTAAACACCTCCAGAGATGGTGACTCCACCAACTCCCTGGGCAGCTCATTCCAATGCCCGATCACCTTTTCTGTGAAGAAATTCTTCCTAATGTCCATCCTAAACCTCTCTAGGCACAACTTAGGACTGTGCCCTCTTGTCCTATGGCTGGAAGGGCCCACAGTGGGGTCATCTGGTGCCACCTCCCTGCTCCAGCAGGGCCATCCCAGAGCACAGGGCACAGGATTATGTCCAGACAGGTCTGGAATACCTCCAGTGAGGGACACACTACTGCCTCTCTAGGAAATCTGTCCCAGTGCTCGGTCACTGCACAGGAAAGAATTTCTTCCTCATATTCAGGTGGAACTTCCTGGACATCAGTTTCTTCCTGTGGCCTCTTGTCCTGTTGCTGGGCACAAAAGATGAGGCAGCTGTGCAAGACAGAACAATGTTTGGTGACCTTGTGGAATTCCCACATCCAGCTCTTCTGCAGAACTGCAGGTCCCCTGAGTCCCAGGAGTGCAACGAAGGAAAAGAGAGAGAGAACACGCAGAAAAGCGGTTTTTGGTTTCTGAAATTCCTCTTAGAAGAACTTTTTCACAGCTCCTTGTTCTCCTTCACCTTCAGTCCTTCTACTCTGCCAATGTCAGTGGCAGTGCTCTGGCTCCATTAATGGGATCAGATCCTCCTGCTTGCTGTCTCCTTAGCTGCTACCCAGGCTTACACACAGGAATTGCTGCAGTCTTGTTTCGGTCTCAGGAGCTGCAGGACAGGACACCTGCTCCACCACTCCCACTGGTGCTGCTGGCTCTGCAGCTGCTATAAACACCCTGATGTGCATGAAAATCACAGCCACAGGAGCACGTGGCATCTCTGCTCGGATATGCTGAGTGGCAGTCACTGGGGGGAGATATGGAAGTGTTAGGAGGAGTGGGGAGATCTGTGGAATGGGCTTTGTTGGGGACACAGCTGGCGATGTGCTCTTGGAAGCAGGCAGGAGAAACCCTGAGGGACTGCAGCAATATCTGCAGCCCAGAGACTTATGCTAAGGGAAAGGAAACAAGTAAGAAGTAAGGATTAGTGTAGGAAAACGAGGTGAACAAAGCATGGCAGAAAAGAAACATTACAAGCTGATTCCAGCCTCCTGCATAGTTTTTTGCCTCACCAAAGAAACGAGGACATTCAGTGAAACCATAGGAAACTGAGGCTGGAAAGGGGGCAGGAAAGACTCCTCTCACTGAAGTCTGGGGGAAGGGAGGGAAAGATGTTTTTCTAAATGCCTTAGTGACTGTTTTTCTGGAATTTTCCCCCCCCCAATCTTTTTTTAAATTTTGTTTGTTTTTCTGTTATTGTCTACTTTTTCCTCAATTCTCTTTTTGTCACTGCCTGTGCAGCATTTTGCCCTTTCTTAAATATTCCTGCAGTTTTCTAACGGGGCTGTGCTTTGCCCAGTGGTTGCTCTGTTGTGCATTTGAAACTGTCTGGAATAAGCTGGAACTGTCTGTGCCCAGTCCAGGGCAGCCCCTGATCTCCTCTAACAGAGACACCACTGCAGCCCCCACTACCAAAACCTGGACACCTAAATCCAACAGAATGACACTCATAGGATTCAAAAGGTCAATTGATACCTGTTCTTGGAATGTCACACCTGCTGCTTGCTGTAGAGAGGAAATCCATGACTTTTCACAGATTGGTGTCATTCTTGTCACTAGCACTAACAAGGCTTCTTTAAACATTCCAGATGTATGATTCAATGTGATTGAACACTTTTCTTCTTGAAGGCCTTGATCCTGCAAATTAAAATGAGTTCATTGCATCAATGTGCCAGTGCAATAAAAATGTAAAGTTCAAATAAGCAGAACATTAATTGTGACAATATCAATAAATTGATGCTTTTTGAATTAACTTTGTCATTGTAACTGTCTAGCTGATGAGACAGACAAACCAAGCTGCCAATAGTTACCTTCACCATTTATGGAGAAAACCACAACTTTTCCTCCATATTTCAAATCAGCATTTGAAAATTGGAATTAAGTAATAATAACCATTTGAAAACTGAAAATTAAACAATGTAAGGGAAAGATGGTTTTGGTGAATGTAATTTTCACTAGAAAAATATAGAGCAATAAATAATTTTTAAAGATGTATGGACTGAAGTAGCTAAAATAAATGGAAATCAAAAGAGAGAGTGGAGAATGTGCAACCAATCTGTTTTTTCCCTATGTCCCACAAGTTCAGCTTTTCAAAGCACTTGGCTTTTTTTTTAATAGTGAGTTGGTATCATTTTTCTGTCCTACAAGTCAGTGTATGCTTGCACTGCAAGTACTCATGGAAAAGCTTTTCTCTCTTGAAGAGCTGGTGAGACATTCTAAATAAAGAAAACATCAAAATATTACATAAAATTTGCCTTTGTTATTATCATAAATTATTTTATATGACAGTTCCAAACAGCACCTGAACTGTGCTTCTACACATTACTGAAATTCCTCTAAATCCCCATTTTTCAAATTTCAGACTTCATCTTCCTTTCCAGTATCTTTAAGATGAAGGAGAGTAGATTTAGATGGATATTGGGAAGGAACTGTTCCCTGTGAGGGTGGGGAGGCCCTGGCACAGGGTGCCCAGAGAAGCTGTGGCTGCCTCTGGATCCCTGGCAGTGTCCAAGGCCAGGTTGGACACTGGGGCTTGGAGCACCCTGGGACAGTGGGAGGTGTCCCTGCCATGGCAGGGGTGGCACTGGATGGGCTTTAAGGTCCCTCCCAACCCAAACCATCCTGGGGTTTTCTGATTCTCTATTTCTATGGTTCTATGAACTCACCACAGTGTGATTGCAGTGCAGTGACACCTCGTTTCTGAAAATTTGTTTGATAATTCACATTCAGTCCTATGATTTCTTTGCTTCAGTTGTACCAGGATATCTGCATTTTATTTATCTCCTCCTCATGTTAAAATAGCTGTTGTACATTTGGCACCAACATCTCAGAGGTTCAGCAGTGATGGGATTTGTGAGGTTGTTTCTGTATGCAGGGATGCCCCAGCAAGGGGCACAAAAGAAGAAAGCAGCCAAGGCAGCTTCTCAGCTTCCAGTGGATGATTCAAGTGCTACCTACAACGCCTTCAGAATGACAAGTTGATTAAGTAACTTAATGTTCTGGGATAAACTGTGGAAGTGAGCAACAATCCAAAGTGAATGGCAATAACACTACTGAGAGATCTGCTCTCCCAGTACAGCTGTGGTGAAGGGCTTTTGGAAGCCTGTTTTATTTTATTTTATTTTATTTTATTTTATTTTATTTTATTTTATTTTATTTTATTTTATTTTATTTTATTTTATTTTATTTTATTTTAATTTAATTTATTGTATTGTATTTTATTGTATTGTATTTTATTGTATTGTATTTTATTTTATTTTTTAATGTTTGGAGTACATCTATTTGCACTAATATGTCTTCCACGTATCACTTTTCAAATGCTTCTAGTGCTATTTCAAACACTTTGGAAGTCTGTTGAATGTAATTCTTACTCACTTCTATACCCAAGCATATACTGCTTATCATTGACCCTGTTCAACCATAAAACCGTGGTGAACTGCCTGTAGGGTGTTTCCGGCTGCCAGGATTTCATCAATGAGAGCTCATTTCACGAACAGCCACTGAAAAGGGATGAGGAAAATACTGAAATTGGCAAAAGGAATTGCCAGATTTAGGATTGTCTTATAAATATCACCAGTATAGGTACAAGATTTTAAAATATCATATTCAAATTAATCAGAAAAACAAATCTTCAGTAAGAATCTTAAATGTATAATTTTGCTGATCATGAATAAAGAACTTGTCTGCTACTGCAGCTTGGTATGCCAGAAGATTCTGAGCCAGTGTTCAGAACATCTCGACAGCATTTCTAAAAGTACATCAGCATGTGTCAGACAAACACTTACTGAAACACAGGCTGAAGGGAAATAATCTACTCTGCAGTTTCCTGTCTAAATAGGAATTTATTCCTATTTCTTCCTATATAATTTGGCCTTGGATATAGATGACCTGGACATGAGGGTTGAGGCAACAAGGTAGTGTTTAGAGCACCTAGACACAGAGAGAAACATCATTATTTTGGCCACCTCAGTTGTTTTCACATAGAGAAAATAGATGTCAGTGGTTCAAACCCTGCTGCAGCTGCTGTTCACAAACACCCAGCAGTATTTTGAATGGCAAAGAGGTGTGTATGGAGGCACCCAGAACTACCAGGGAACTCATATATTATAAAAACCAGACCTTTGACCGTGCCATCTTCATCTCAGGCTCCTGCACGAAGAGTCTCAAGAACAGAATCATTAGGCCTTGCAGTGGGTGTTCAGGAAACTCTCCCTTCCCAGTTTCCTCTCCCTTGTCCCAGAGTCTGTGTTTGCTCTTTCTGCACATTGTCCTGACACAGCCACAGGGTGCCTGTATGGAAAAGAGTTAGGATTGGGTGTGTTACGGGAGCGCCTCAGGGTGCTCTAGGACAGGACAGCCCAGTCTGTCAGACAACACAGACATGGCACAAAAACTATTCAGGGCATCTCCCAGTATTTCCTTTACCTTGGGATATCAAACAAATCCTCCGATGGTCGTGCACTCTTGTGAATTGGTCAGTAAGAGGAGTTTTAACTTCTTTGTTACGAATGGTACAAGTACTCAGAAAAATAGATAACACAGGGTGAGCTAAACCCTGTCTCAGTGGAGAGTTAATATTGTTCATAAACAACAGCAGGAGGCCTTAAAGAGAATATGAGGGCTGAAAAATCTGTCATTAAGATTACAATGGTAGCTAATGAATCCAACAAAATGAATCACTTCAGAAACTTTTGAGAGAAATTAGGTCCCATTATGTTTCCAGACCCATAAATCCAGAGCACATTTTCTAATTGTGTGCCAGTTGCTCAGTTCAAATAATTCAGCATTACTCTCTGACTGTAACCAAAACTAAAGCAGATAAGAATCTAACCTATACCAATCCCCAGATCATACCCTTAAGTAACATCCTTTATATAGGATGTTAGCCCAATTTTTGATTCTCATTAAAACAGGTTATTAAAATGCAGTGAACAGTGAATTATCCTAATAAATCACAATTATACTGATTATACTGTCAGTATTAAAATAACTGTGACCCTTTGTTGAAGTCACATTATATTGAACACTCAGAAATGTAAGCCTCACACAACACGAATGATGATAGTATGGCTAATAATGATACCTTAACTATTAATCAGCCAGGTGAATTCAAAAAGTAGGAAGACTGATGGCAAAGAACCTAAATTATTTCTGCTGTATATTGTGCTGGCTTAATTTGTTTTCAGATGTATTTTCAAATGTTGCTTATCTCCCTCATTTGAGTCTACTACTCTTTTTTTTTTTTTTGGTAGATCAAAAACTTGCAAATCAGAAATCATTCTACACTTAAAGAGTGTGTTCTGCCACTGTGGAGTTATGATGTGAGCAGAGGGGCATTCAGGAGACCTGTGGCACTTGCTGCCCACCAGCCCTGGTTAGTGGAGCTTGATGTACCTGCTCAGTACTTTCAATTTATCTTTCTGCTGAAATAATTTCAGTTTCCTTACTATTTTTGCAAACTTTACAGTGTTATTTTTGTAATGCTCAGATTTCATTCAATCTCTTGATTTCCTTTTGTTGGAGTCTTCTGGGAATCGTGTATTCAGGTGGCAACAATTAACCAAATCTTCACGTGGTATTGAAATGAGATCCTTCTCCAAAAGACACCTTCAGCAGAAGGGTTTATTCATTCCATCATGTTCTTGATAGCCATTTTTCTTAATAATCTTTTAGCTACTGTGTTAAGCATCAGTCATGTTGACAAGATTTAATGAGTAAGAGGCCCTATTACAGTAATAAACAACTTCAGAGAAAATGAAAGATGGCCAGCTCATTATAGGTGCATCAAATTAGCAACACTGCTTGGCTAGGACTGTAAAATTTGCTAGTTTATAAACACCATGAATCACATTGGAATATTTGGTCTGATGAAGAGCATGTTCTGGACCAGTTACATTGGCATGCTGGTAGTTGCATGAGTAATACAACACCATTATTTTTGGTAATTGCTGCTCACAGTTTGGAACGGATGGCTAATAATCAGTCTTTAATAAACAAGGACAAATTTCTAACCTGTAAGGATGTGTCCATTTCAGCTGCAGTGCCATAGGGACCTGGCATGTTTAAGAGCAGGTATGGATGTGTCACCTGAGCAAGCAAAATGTCAAACAGGCTTAAAAGGGATTTTGCTGGATACCATAACATGCTCTTTCCCATGCTGCTATGCCCAAGCTGGATGGCAGGTCTGGCTACTTGCATGCAGGGACATGATTAAATATTTAGAAGCGGGCTTCATTCGGCTCTGACAGCTATTCTGGTGATATTCCTGTATTTTATAAATATTCTATCACTGCATTTATTATAAGCTTGCATCAACAGAACTGAGATCAGAATCCTCGTTCACCGATCACAGCTCCATCTTAACTAAGTCACTGACAAGATTTGGAAAATTGTTAAATCTCAACTTCTTTAAGTTGTTCTTTTTCTGTAAGATTTTAGCAAGTATTTTAAGGAATTAAAGGTATTTGGAAAAAGCAAACAAAATTTGTTTGCAGGGCTTGTTTATGGAGGATATATTACATTTCAGACAGTTCAGCAGATACTTTGGTTAATGATTTTATAACATATCCATTACTAGTAATGCACTAGGAACTGAGCTGTAGTTAAATGGTTGCTTTTTAAACAACTATCAGTTGTTAATAGTCTGTGGAGCAATAGCCCTGAGGATGAACACGTGATGACTACAGCACTTAGTACTTCAAGCGAATGAAGGTATAGTTACTGCAATCCTTATGTCTGGGTGGAGCTTTAAGACCAAGCTATTGCAGGAAAGATAATTTGAAGAGCCTTAACCGTGACATAAACATGCTGAGCTTTCAAATCCGTGTCTGCAACAAGTTATAACTGATCTTGGTTTTGAAACATCACAGACAAAACAAGGCTCGCTAGAGACTCTTGCTGAGCTGAAGGTGAAAAAGCAGTACCACATAATTCCTTTTTTTTCTAAGTGTTTACTGCTAACAGCTTAAAATGAAGACAGTGTAAGATACATGGTATTCACATGTATCTTACAGTTACTGCACAAGTACACGGAGCACATTTGATATACATGTATATTATTTAGGTCTTATTTTATGCAGGTAGTAATATTAACACCTTTGTAAATATGACACAGGAAATTACAATTATTTCGTGATGCCACAGATTTTTCTCATAAAATCAGGCTCAGGTGTGTGCTTTTCACAATGTGATTACTGGACAGTCTGTCTCTCCCATCTGAATAATCAATACATGGTAAACACACCATCTTCTCACTGTTCATTGCCTGGTGGCTTCTCTATTTATCAATACATGGCTGCAGTAATCAAGGTGATTTTATACCCAAGGATGTCAGGAAGACAGTAAACACAAGTGATGATTACAGGGCTTCTCCCACCTGTACAAATACTCCATATGGATTTTTAAACTTTTCATAGAGGTGAAAATAGTATTTGTAAGACAAAAAAAAAAAAAANTGATAATTTAAAAGAAAAAAAAAAAAAAAAAAAAAGGCTGGAGCTGATCAAAAGCAAAAAGGTATCAATCATAGAATGATAGAATTGTGGAACCAGGCAATCACAGAGGATCACAGAATGGGTTGGGAAGGACTTTTAAAACCCATCTTGTTCCACCCCCTGCCATGTCCAGTGTCAGAGACTGAAATGTCAGGGTTCATGGCTTATAAACATAGCTATGAAGCTGCAGGTAAGAAGAGAAGTGGTTTCTTGCTGCAGCTTTAGGAGCAGCAGAGATGCTCTTTGCTGACCTGAACTTTGCACAAATGGGTGAGTTACAGAGTTCAGGTACCTTCAGTTCATGCAACCCATTCTTCACCAACACTGTGTTAGAGAAGCAGGCTGAGGTAAACAACGGCAAGTGAAGCACTTCAGATAAGGAGGTTCTAGACAGAACATCCTTTTAGGAATAATCCATTCCAATCCATTCTTTGTTATTTAAGAATCCTGTGTCAATTAAATCACTCTGGCTGGCAAGGCCATAAGCTGCCTTGAGCAGAGGGACCTGTGACACTTTAACTGGTTTTCGTGATATGATACTCCTGTCAGACACTGAAAAATCTGATCCCTATCTTTTTTTCTCAAAAATATGATTACAGTCACTAAGGAAAACAACAACAAAAATAACAACAACAGTAGTTCAAATTTGAATGTTGGAACACAACTGTAGTGGTGTGGATTGAAAAATTAAATTTGCAAGAGAATTGTTGCAGATGATCTGATCCCATCAGGATGAAAACTTGCTCTGATACAAGTTTTATTTGTTTGCACACCCTAAAATTCTGAAACACAAATCTCCCTCCTTGTTCTATTCTATAATTAACTTATTTCCAGTGCCTGCAAGTTGGATTGAAGCATATATCTATTTTATCTACAAAATAAAACCCAAATTATCTCCAGCTTTCTTAACATGCTAAAATTTGTAGTTAACTAGTGCTTAGGCTTCGGCATAAACCAAAGAGATCAAGAAAACTCAACATGAATCTTAGTGTTTAAGAGATGTCATTAACAAATACACGAGGGTGAAAAAAATACCAAAGTATTAAATGCAGTTAATTTTAATAATATATTTATATTTTGTTCAGTGAGAGAAATGGCTGTGCCCTTAAAAATAGCCAATCACACTGTTAACTCTAATTCTCATTGTTTGCTAAATGGTCCCTATTCTCCCTCAACACAGTAGTTGTTCACAATTAATTTCCAGAGTTGAGTAGTTGAAACATAGACACAATGAAGAGGGAATACTGAAGGAAAAGAAGAAAAATTGGTAGGAAATGGTACAAGATAGCAGATGATCCTTTGGAGAACACTCAAAGTACCTACAGGAAAATAATAACAATAACAAACAACACCAATAATCAAAAAACTGACAACAGAGGCTTTGAACCAAATGATTTTTTTCATTTGCACCACACTCACCCTGCTGAATTGGCAGAGCACAATTTAATGAAGCTCCTAAGGATGCATCCAAAGCTTCATTTCCTTTTCATTTCTTTTCTCAAGTTCTCAGCTCCTTCTCCCTGCTCTACTGGGCAACTTCACTCTCACACAGGCAGAGCCCCTCAATGCTCTTTGAAGGATGCGTCCACAGCCACATCTGTGGTGAGTAGGACTGTTCCCAGGTGAAAGTCACCTCTGAGAAAACATCATGAGCAGAAAGTTCAAAAAATCCTCTATACTCCCAAGCACATACCTACAACACCAAAAAACCTGTCAGATTTAGAGGATGCCTCCCCAGGCGAAATAGGGAAGAAAAATCCTCTGTGATGCTAAAAGCCTCACTCACCAGTGAAGATTTTTAAACAAAATATTTTTTGCTTCAACTCCCACTTTCTCTGTAGACCCACGAGGACACTCAGAGCATTTAAGCAGTGGAGTCTATTTTTATTCTGGCCCTATGGATTTGTATTTTTGTTTTCCCTTCTCGCTCTTAAGAAAGAGAACTGTGACATGCTTCCTGTGCAACACATTTATACAGTTTCACCCATCGTATTTCACCTTTAAGCTCCTAATTATTTTTAACAGGCCAAATGTGAGTGTTACATTCAGGGCATCAAAAGCTAATTTGCTCTTTCCTGATTGAAATGAGAGATTGACTCAAAATGGTTTAAAAAAAGCAAGGCCATCTAGAATTTTATGGAATTCTGACTCAACATTTAGGATTCTTAACTATTGTAGTATTAATATATTGGATAATATTAGTTAATTTATTAGGTGAGATATGCAGGTATATTGGTATTAAAAATGAATGTACAGTTTTGAAAGGTTTTCCCACATAGGTTGCAGAGATTTTCATCAATGACATAAAGAGAACTTCTGAAAACTGCAAGGGGTGATAGTCATACAGATGAAACCCTAAAACTTAGGACAAAAGAGTACAAAGTTTTGACACTACAAATAGCTAAAATATTAATTATTTAAAAGAAAGATGCAGAAACTGTTGATGCTTGGGATGCTTAAGAAAATTCCAAAGGAGCAGCTGGCATTCATATTCCAGAAAAGATGAGAGAAAATTCCTGACATTTGCATCTCCCATCTCACATATAAAGTTTATGTCTTTTAAGCAAACACACAAACTTTGCAAAGATGGAGAATTAGGAGAAGAACAGTTTTAAGAATACATTATAAACTCTTATTTAGGAGAAATAATAGTCTATAATTTGTGACAAATTATCACACACTGATCAAAATGTGTGGATTCTGAATGCTGACTCTGCAAGACAGACACACTTAGCAGCTCCCAAGGATATCCAAAATGTCATTTAAACCATGTATTATCCTGACTCTGCTACTTGTGTCTTGCTAAGACAAATTCTCGTGTTTCAGAGAAGATAGAAAAAAATTTCAAAACCCTTCTTTTATTTCACAGGGGAAAATATTAAACATGGGCGATAAATGAAATGTCTATAAGCATGGGCTGGATTATATGTAAATATGATGTAATAAAGTAGAAATTATTTTCATATGCACTTAAAGATAAAATCATATCTCATAATCAAACTTTGGTTTCTCTTTTGGGGAAGTCTTGATGCAGTCCTTTTGTATTCTTTGAAACTTCTGATTTTAGTCCTTATTCATTCTGAAAGAATGTTTATATTACAAATAAATCTTTGGGAGAGGATGGTTTCTTTCACTGTTCCCTTCTGCTTCCTGGGTTTCAATGAAGGTGTTTCAATGCCCAGAAGAATTGTGTAATTAACTGTATTTATCAAAAGCACTATAAGCAAACGTTCTGAACACCTCTGCTCTTCCAAAGCTGAATGCAATTTGGGTGAGTCACACTCTTCAAAGAGATTTAGAGAACACCATTTGGGCTTTTCATACTTGCAGTCAATGTGCTTGCATTTAGAATAATTGGATTAAACTTCAAACTGAAAAGGCTTGAGAAAGCAGAGGAAACCAAATGGCCTCGTTCATCGCTGTATTCCATAACTGGTGTAGCTGCACCTCATCCTCCCCACCCAGCATTAAAGTGGTAAGAAAATATCCTAATGGGATACTGAACAGAGCCTAATTTGGGCTGATGAGCCAGATCATTTTGTGATCAACTGCAGCTATTGTTACTATGAATTCTGAGGAGAGGATGCACACCATGATCCAGGCTTTATCACAGAGCTTTAGAGCTTTTAGCAGATTTTGTCACGGAGCAATTCCATGGCCTAGTGAAGTCAGCCAGGAGAAAATGAATCAGAGACAGTGCTGTGAGAATAAGACCCATGAAATGACAAGCTGGTTTTCTCTGCATGGTGTTGGTCAGGAACAAAAAGTAGCAAATGAGAACCTTTAGGGATATTTCTAAAATATGGATAGCGTCATCTTGTTGAAAAATTTCAACACCCAGAGACAGAATACGGTATATCTGACAGTTACACTTGTTTGCTAGAGCACAGCAGATGTATCTCTCTATGAATGTGGCAGATGAATAATTTTTCCACGCAATAGAAACATTTAGACTTGACATAGAGTGTGTTTCCAAAAGCAAATGTTAATTGAAATTTGATTATAGAAATAACCACTCTAAATTCTATATATTGATCTAAAAGATTAAAAGCTAAGAAAACACATTTCCCATCTTCTTGTTTTGCCTAATCTACCTGCAGGGCTGTACAAGTTTGCAAAGACATGTTTCTTCCTTCCCTTAGAGCGAAAAGGGTCTACCTGTAGGTTACCTTCACTCTTTAGTATATTCATTTGTCAAGTTTTAAATATTCTAAATACTTGTTCTATTTTATGTACAGATGATGGTCTAAAAAATGTTGTCTATTTTGTGTACAAATGATGGAATAAATAAATGTTCCATTCAACATCTAACCAAACAGAGAGATTAAGTGTAAAGGGGAAAATACGAGGAGGAGATAGAAACTAATGAATTATATGGATTAGCATGAGAACAAATAACAGAGGATAAGAAAGTGGGTGGCCATATTTCATCTCTTGATGAGTCTGTTACCTAGGAAACAGAAGACTGAGTGATTGCATAAATGACCCTATGCCTGTGGATTTGATTTGATGAAATTATATAGGACTACAATTTATGCAGAACAAGGAAGAAGATTGTCAGGGGCATTGTTTATTAGGTGAAATAAAAAGCCTAAAAACCTATTTTCCTTTCAATGAGGTTTTAAAGCATTTATTACCTAAGTCTTCTGTCTTTACTAAGTTTCTGACCTAACAAAACGATGCAATAAAAACTAACCAATCACCTCATGCAGCTGATTAACCACCCTTTTTAAAGGTGCCTGTAGAGGACACTAATCATTCACTGAACTCCAGCTCTCACCAACAGGACTGCAGCTGATTCCAGCAGACATCCAGCTGGTATTGTTAGGACAGCATTTTGACTACTAACGAGAAGTTCATTAATCTGCTATGTCTGCTGGCCTTCCACCAAAGGCAATCCAGTTAAAGAAGCCATAGCATGCCTTCCTGTATGGCAGTGAACAGCTATCACTCAATTTTATACTAGACAAAGCTGCTATTCATATGAAAATCTTTGTAAAGATATTAAGTACCTACAAAAAAATGACAGTTTTTTCCATTCCTGACACAAAAAACCCTCTCAGGAACTCAGAGGAACAGCAGCAAGAATTCAAAGAGCATGTTTTTTCAATGTAGTGCAATTAGGTTTTTTTAGGTATGCTTTTCATCACCAACTTCCTAAAACTTTAGGAAGGTTTGACTACTTTCAAAGATGTTCCAATGACCTTCTAACATACTGTTTCTTCATTTTCTGTACAAACAAAAAGCTTAGAGTATGCGTAAAAGAAAGAGTTGAATATAAAGATTATTATGTTTGAAAAGGCATAGGAAATAATATTTGTAATGATATTCAGAATGGTCAAACTGAGTGAGCTCCAACAATTTCTTCACATGATGTCCAAAAGGTAATGTCTGGGAATGAACATAAGAATGGAACAAACATAAAGTGAACTTGGATCAAAATATTGGTTTGCATTTGCTTTGTGCCTAAACTTGAGCAGCTGGCAGTACTAAAATCAGCACACTCGCTGTGAGAATGGGGTTTTAGGGATATTGGTATTAACATTTTTATTCAGAAAAAGATGTGACATCCCACAGCAACAAATTTTTGTTACATAGAACTGGACAAATGCACTGCTGGTTTAAAAATGGAATTTCACCAGTTACAGTAGAATCTTGTCCTGGAGACGTTCTGAAAGGAACAGTATGTACTGACACTGACAATGAGCTGTTTCCAGGTCCTATTTTATTCCTGTGAACATACAAAATGATAAATAGATGATATCATAATCATCTGTTAAAACCAAGCTAAAATATTGAGAGGCTGGAAAACAGTATGTGGGAGAAGAGGAATATTTCCTGTAGGAGCTGTGACCCACAGAGAGCCCACACAAGAGCAGACTCATCTTGCAGGACTGCAGTCTGTGAAGATTTCATGCTGGAATGGCTTGTGAAGGACTACAGGAAAGGACCTGTGCTGCAGCAGGGGATAAGTGTGAGAAGGAAGGCGCAGCAGAGAGAAAATATTATGGCATGGGGAGCTTTTGTTTTTTGTCTTTTATTCTCACCTCCACGTCTATTTTAAGTGGGAATAAATTAAATTAATTTTCCCAAGCACTAAGTTTTGCCCATGACAAAGTAAATGTTTTTATGGTCTTTTGTCTTGACCCATGAGACTTTTCATTTTATTTTCTCTTCTCTCCCATTGAGGAAGGGGAGTGAGAGAGGCTGGGTGAGGGTCAGATCAAAGTTAATGCACCACCCAACCTTCATCAAACTTCAGTTATTCACTGCAGGCATCTAATGCAAGATTCTCCAGGTCAGTGTCTTTCAAACAAATTTTGTATTGCAGCCATAACTTTGGCAGTAAAAGGCAAGAGTTAACTGAGAAGTAAGAATGCATTCAAGTGATGCTCACGTATGAAATTGCTGATGCCAGCACACGACTTTAATTGCACTGACATAGAAGTTTAAAGCAAAGAAGCTATTTTTACCATCTCCTTACATGCATTCCTAATGCACAATTAATTTTTTGGCTTAGAAGAATTTACTTTATAAAAATATTTCAGCTGGAAGAAAAAAACCCTCTGAAAAGACAATATTTTCATAAGAAGACATATTTTCATAAAAGACATAAAAGACATATTTTCATAGGAAGTTTAATCAGGAGAGTTATTTTGGGCTTTTTCCCCAAACTTGACATAGTGAATGATTTAACACATTTGTGAAACAACCCACCACAAAAGTTTATGAAAGATTGTAATTTTTTTTAAAAAATTAAAAAATAATGGAATTAATTAATACAGCTAGAAAATAAATTAAAAAAATAAAAC
This sequence comes from Orthonyx spaldingii, assembly GCA_013397795.1. Lineage (NCBI taxonomy): Eukaryota > Metazoa > Chordata > Aves > Passeriformes > Orthonychidae > Orthonyx > Orthonyx spaldingii. Next base: position 16,736 of record VZTJ01003244.1, read on the forward strand.
AATATTTTCTGGGGCAGGGGACACCTGAGGACAGTAACAAGTAGATGAGGACAAGGGAACACTGTAGAAGTTACTACATGCCACCAAACGTGGAACTAGGTTCTCCTTGAATCCAAAGTCTAAATTGCTAATAGAAGACAAATTCAGGATACTGGTGCTTCTAGTTTAATAGACAAAGTGTGGATTAAAAATTTTGTTTCATATCTGTCAACTAAGGAAAAGTTAATGTAACAGTTGACTTAAGGAGGAAAAATATTAGGAAACGTTATTGACCAGACTACCAAAACTCCGTTCTCTGCTTCAGAATGAAGGAACAGAATGAACAGAATTTAATAATATGCAAATTGTGAGACCACAAACAAAATAAAATATCCATTAAATATTTACAAAGGTGTGTCTGTGGTGTTCATCTAAGTCTATCAGTTTCTAAAATCTTGGTAAGCCTCACTGATTACTTGAAATTGATGACATTCTTGCTATAGTGCTATAATGGATATCTGAACTCGTTTACTTGTACTGCAACTTACTGGAAGGTATAAGAACATTAAAATTTTATATTTAATATTTCTTTGGTTCAGATTATTTTCATTTTTATTGCATGTTCTGCCTCCTTACTTGGAGCAGCTATTTTTTATTGCTGTGTGACTTCCTGTAAAGAGAAGGCATCTAGAAACATGCTAGTGGCTTTCAGTTACAGGTTTTCATCTTCAACATCTGTCGTGGGTTTACCCAGGAAGGGTCAGTCTTGCAAGTGACCTGTGGTGCAGGAAGCAGTGCACCTTGCTTCCTGGGAAACAGAGACAGTGACCAGCTAGTTTTGAGTATTGATGGGTGTATAATCTAATTAAAAGTTGTTCTGCCTCCAGGAAAAAAGCCATATTTAAGAGAGATACACCTGAGGAAAACCCCTTTTCCTGTCCTGTTGCTGCCAGAGAAGCAAATTCTGTGCTTCTCTCTCTGGTAAGGCTGGGCCCTTGCCCTCCCTCCCCCCTCAGAGAGGGAGAGGGGCGTTGGAAGGGAGTTGGCAGCAGCAGGGCCGCTGAGCGTGGGGAGGACCGGGCCCGAGCTCTCCGGCTCGGATGCAGTTTAGTAAACAAGCAGGGGCCGGGCCCTGCTCTGGCACCTTGGCCAGGCCAGCCCTGCCGGGCCGGGCCAGCTTTACAGAGTAAGGCTAATGAGCCTCTGACTTTCTTTATATTCTTTAAAGTTTGGACCTGCTTTACCTACTCCTAATCCTTATCTCACAGCAAACTTAAATAAAATCTGGTAAGTGTGCTGGCGTTTAACCAAAAACTCAAGTGAACGAACTCAAACCACTACAACGTCTAAGGATTTTTTATTTTGAACTATGCTTTCAGTCTCTGACTGTTTAATTCATACATATATATTTATGTTTCCTCATTATACCTGATTTTATAGATTTAAAATCCTTAGTAGATGAACCTACAATAGTTTATATATATTGTGTGAGAAGCTGCATATTGAACTATTGACCCGGTGCTTGCTTGGAACAAGTAAGTTTTTCACACACATTTTTGAAGATTCTCACTATCTCCTAACAATGTTTTGTCCTTTTGCAGGTAAATGATTTCTCATCTGGGAATTGCCACGTTTACTACAGTAATGATCTTTCCGTGATGGTAATGACGATGCCCAAGTCCTCATCTCCCTTTGGCTGCCTGGGCCAGCTTATGGAACTGGGTCATAATTCAAAGTTGGGTGGTGATTAAGCAGGCATTTAACTGTAAAAATGAATGCCAGTCAAGGTGGAGAGGTACTGGCCTGGACCCCCAAAAAAGTGATGGTGATGTAGAGATTCCAATGAATATTGCCTGTGGGATGAAAGCACTAAGAAGTTGCTTTTGAAAGCGAGAGGTATCCATCCAAGAGTGAGACCAGCACAGCTGTTCTGATATGCCACTCAAAACCCAGCACAGCAACAGAGGCATGGCAAATTTTTTTTATGTAGCAGGATGGGTGGTCTGCTAAGGCAGGAGAGGAAAGCTGCATGATCTGGCATGAGGAGAAAAATAGCAGGAGAAAGACTGGCAGTAAAGAGAGCTTGAAGCAATCCTGTGATGAGCATGTGGTTTGACCATCACCCCTTAGTTTGCCAATCTTCCTTGTCCTATTATCATTGGCAGTGGCAGTCTGGTAGTCTTTGACTCTACAAATACTGCAGCTGGTCTTAATGACAGGCAAATCTGCTTTGAAAAAATGAGACATACTGCACCTTGCCATCTAAAGACATAGACGTAAGTCATTCTTATGGGAAGTGCTCTCAGGAATTAAGAATAAGCACAGACTAACAGGAAATAAAAAACATTTGCTTGCACTCAAGAAATTCACCCATTTCTACTGAGCTTCAGTAGACTCAAAGAAAAAAAAGAAAAATGATAAAATTTTGGTGTTCCTTTCCATGACTTCAGTAAGACCAACTTGAATTTGTCCATTTTATCCATTTTGATGACCAGAAATACACAGATTTTGGAAGACTTTCTGTGAAGCAAGTGAAACAGGAGATGATAATGCTGCCAAAGGAAGTGCAGCCAAACCTGATGACATCTACTCCTTCTTTCAAAGTCTGTTTGTTCAGCCTCAAAGGAACATGATATGTAAGAAATCTGATACTATTGGTGCCAGAGAGGTTGTGAGCTCCCCATTCCAAAGGTGTTCAAGACTGGGTTGGTCAGGGTTTGGAGCAACCTGGTCTACTGGACAGTGCCCTACCCATGGCAGGGGGTGGAACTGGATGAGCTTTAAGGTCCATTCCTACTCAAACCATTCTGCAAGTCTATGAATCTGATACTACTGTGATAAATCTGGTGTTTCGACTTATGAGGCAGATGTGGAACACATTCTGTGCAGATAATATACTATAATAAGAGTCTCACATTGTCTCTGATGTGCCAGGAGAAGCCTGAATATTTCCCCTTTAGTACCCATAATTCATTAGATGAAATATGCTACAGTACTCTCTTCTCCTTGCTTGCCACATTTTTTAGTAGGGGTTAGTATCTGCCCTTCTATGGAAACTTGCTGGTAAGAATTCAATGTGACAGCTGAAATATATTTTCCATTGTCCCATGATTATTTTTTCCCATAACTTTATATCATATCAAACATTTATTTAAATAGCCCAAATTTCATATGTCACGAACAATTAAGCATATGAAAAATTTTAATTGCTAATGTAAACTGTGTCCCTTTACATCTGATCTAGTAAAATTATTCCTTCCATGCACACTAGCTCTGTGCCACAAGAACTCTGCCATTCTCAGAGTATCACTTTTGATCCAGCAAGATGGGGAAGCTTGCAGTAAAAATGACAGCAGGACCCTGACCCATGCTCAAATTGTTCTTTCCTCATGGGTCCAGCCAGTGAACTGGAACAGTGTGAAAACTGGAAAACTTGATTCTGCTGACAAACTTTTCAAGTTTGATGTCCCAAAGACATGGTATTTACCAAGCTGACCATTTTATGGATGACTGCTTCACTGAAGAAAAAATACAACCTTTCAAATAAAAGCACAAAACTATCTTAAAAAGTAATACTACAATTCATGCAAAAAATGCTCAGTAAGAAGACCCAGTAAATACATTCAATGATGAAGAGCCATTTTAGCTTGTGATCAGATTATTAAATAGTCTGCATTATCATGGTTTAAAGACATAAGTCATGCTCTCATTTAAAATCGAGTGTTCTCAAATTGTTTTCAGACTTGCATTCATGATAGTGAATTTTAACATATAAGAATAAAGCATTTCCTTATCTTTATGATGAACTTTCAGATATTCCGTAAGGAGTTTGCATACCAAAATAGTTCCTACTAGAAAAATTCAAGCAAACATCTCTCCCTAATGAATATTCTAGCAGGCCATTCAGTGAAGCATGTGGGGTTGACATGTTGTTTTCTAAATTATTCCTCTGCAGGGCAGGAATTCTTAATGCCAGGACTCACTACATGTTAGCAGTGACAAGGTCCATTAATCCTTGTGGTGAACTGGGTTGTGAGCTCTCATTTTCCTTGGACTGATTATAAAAATATTGGAGTTATATTATTGTCAATTCCAGATGAACAGAATCAGTACACGTTATCGTCATACAACATTAGGACAAACTTCACAGCTTTGCAGTCATTTATGTTGTTCAAGAGATGAAATACAATTACACAAGAGTTAATGCGAACCTGATTTCTGTTTCTGTGTCATCAGCAGATTATGAAACTGAACCTTCAGGAAAACAACTTTGACCTTTGCATGTCTATCTTTACCTCTAATTGGAACATCAACAAAACACAATTACTTTATTTCATTATCAATTACTTGAACTCCCAAAACTTCTTGAAGAACCTGTATTAACTGTTTAACTCTGCACCTCAAAAAACTCTCTAACCCCAAATTCTTAGGATAAGTGATGTCTCAGGTGAAAAAACATGGAAAAAGTAAATCACCATATGATAATTAGTAAGAAGAGTAAATCTAAGCAAATATGTAACCTGAAGATTAAACTCATCTTACCAGGGTCAGGACTACATTTATTTTGAAGAACCTGACATATTATCCCTATATTTACATGCCATCTAGAAATACTCGTTCTGAGCAGTAAAATGTCAAATCAGCTATCAGCAAGACTTTGCCCAAAACAAGTTATCTGAAGCTGTGCTAAGTTTTCTTGCTTTGTTCCATTTACCAGAAAACAGGTAAATCTTTTCACTCTGAAGGAGATCCTAAAGGTATAGTAGTCGTCAAGGCAGAATTTGGCCAAAATGGCCAACATTTTCAGAATTAAGTGCATAGGAGATGCACAAATTGCTATGTATCTGTATTTTCAGAGGTTATGATCTCTAGCATTAATTTAGTGTCCTCTGTCCCCATGAATAAACCTAGGAGTTGAAATCTACAGTGGTTTGGTTGAATGGTCCCTTTCACTGAATGTTTTGGGAATGCCGGAGTGTAAAGTTGTCATCTGTGGAACTCCAATTACAGAATTCATTTCCCACTGCTGGTCTAATAAAACACAAAACAAACACAACTCATCTACTAAGAGAACAGAGAGTTCACAATGTTTTATAAGGGACTAACTTGATCCAGCATGGATTGATACATATAGTGGGATTTGCCTTTGAATTGCTCCCCAAATTTAATAATACATAAGTAACAATTCCAAAATAATTTTGATTTTTAAAAGAGAATCTTTGAAGAAAACCTCAGCAAAATAGGCGGTTAAAGCATATGTTAACAACTCCATTTTGCAACCATCCATACATGGACAAAATTAATTCTACACTTGTGGAAAGGAAAAAAAAATTACCTGTACCATGAATAAACAAATAGAACGTAAAGAGGGTGTACTTTTAAATGATTGTTCCTCATCACTGTAGAACTTAGAGAATCAGGAATGGTTTGGGCTGGAAGGGACCTTAAAGCTCATGTTGTTCCAAGCCCCTGCCATTAGATACAGTGTCACTGGGGATGTAGGACACAATATACTCACAGTATTTCCTACAGTCACCTAAGGAAGCTCATCATATTACATCTTGTTTGACAGAATGTGAGAAAGTGCCCTAACATTTTAGTCATGGGTTGAGAGCGAGCCATTTTATGGTTGCCTGCTATGGAAAGTGATGTGGCATTTGTGTATTTTAGGGAAAAAACCCGCTCTTCAGTACTTTGGAGCTCTCCACGCTGAGTTCAATTATAGCTCTCTCAAGTGATTGCACCCTTACCCTACAAGTAGTAGGGAACAAGACTCATGAACTATTTCGGTGCAGAGCAAGACAATGAATATGTGCTCAACCACCAAATATTTGTACTCTTTTTCACTTTGTAAAATGTAAAATGCATTCCTTTCAACACATTCATCACACAAATTCTTAATCCTTCTGAAGTGCAAAATGTAATTTATGAGTACAGGGAGAAGACATCAAAAATGAAAGATTGATTATGATAGACCACTTTCAAATTTCCTAAAGTGGTCTTTCTCCAGACTGCTATGTACTCCTCATAAAGCGTAAAGCAAAAAGAAGAAAAAAGGTGATGAAAGACACTAGCAAATGGGAACAGAAATGAAGCAAAATAGTGCATAACATTCCAAATGTGTTTTGTTGAAGTCTTCTCCCACTGAGAAGAAATAACAAGACCAAAAAAATGGAGCTATGAGAATTTCTTATTGGTTTTAAAACACACTATAACCATTCAGTTAATAAAATGGGGGATTAATCCTCCTGGTTTGTGTACGCTACACAGTTTACCCTTAATCCATGGGGGAAGCTGCAGCTGACAGGAACTATTGCTGACAGAGAGATCTACACCTGGGCAGAGGGCTGAAACCACCAGAGTTAAAGAGTGAAAGAAGTGTAACACAACTATGAGTTCATCCTCTTCAAATTCCTTCCCCTCAGGAAGCATGAGGCTGATTGTCATTCAGATGTGAGCAGGTTTCCCCTTCAGTCATCTCCTTTTGCTTAGGAGACACAACTTTTTGTTCTTCTTTCTTCTGTACACAAAGCAGCACTATCAAGGGAGACTGCTCACATATGACAGTAACAAAACATAAATGCTACCTGGGTTTTGTGTGGAAACTCTTACTACTGAATCTCTTCTAATTTCAATTATTACAGCCTTAAATAGGAATGGTCTGGTATATTTGGATTGTATGGATTTTGCTTTTGCCTCGAGGGAAAAAAGATGTAAGGAAGGTGCATTTGTTTTGGCTTTGATAGGGTAAAATAAAATTTTATTTTCTGGTTTCAGGAAGCCTATTACTCCCTCTTTTGCTCATTTCCATTAGGAGACTAGTGATACTAATTTAGGTAGGGATTGAATTCCTCTCTCATTTAATGGCAAAGCCCAGAGTCTTATTCAGTGTTTAACCTCTCCACCAACTCCTCAGATGACTGCAGGTTGAAGACCTAACTGCAGGACCAAGTATTTAACGAACAGTTTCAATATCTGCCACCCAAGAATGGAGCCTTGATTGCTTTGGTTTTTTACATTTCTCAGGAAAAGTTTTTCTGGGAGAAGTGAAAAGCATCAATATGGTGAGAAAAGCTGCACTTCTTGTAATACGAGATCATCAATTTAGGCTTGGATATCTTCTTAAAACCTTAAAAAATGCAGAATAGAGGCCAGCAGTCCTCTGTAAATTATTGGAATTATAGGCAACATTACTATCAGTAGCAGGCTCTGTCACATTTGTGATCTTGCTGATGCCTGGATTTACCTTCTCCTTTCAGGTTCCAGAATCTACTTAATATTTTAAAAAACCCTCCAGATTATCATCAAAAAAAGCAAAATATGTAACAATATAAGCCTAATAACTGGTAAGAGTTATTTTCTGTCAAATCCAGTGAGTGAAATGGAATAGAAATAATAAGAATATCCAGCAATAAATATTTACACTTTTTTTGTTTTAAGATGATTTGCATGGCTACAAAGAAATTTCTTTACCTACTCAAAAAAAGTTAATGTAACATTTGATTTGCAAAGAGACTGGGAAGGTAACAGCCATGAAATCCCGTGTTCATACAAAGTTTATTGATTTACCCAAACTTCTATTTGCTGTCATTTGATTTCTGTGGACACAATAAGGAATACATATTTCTGCAACAATTTTTCTCTTTATTGCAGCCTATGGTAGAATCTACTTTCCTGGAAACAAGGTACTGCTGAATTATTCTTTTTTAAAATGAAAGAAATGAATATGTATTCTTTGCTGTTCAAAGAACTTAGAAATATTTGAATGAAGATCTCCTCTGTGATTCATTCACCTTCACATTTGAATGAAGAACCTCTGTGTTCTCTTGGTTCAATTAATTTCCTAAAAATAATACTTAGTGTGCACCCCGATTTACTCATATTTCTGAAATGTTGAAAAAATGTTTAATTATAATCTTCCAAAGAAGTAGGCAGTTGTGGTTTAGACAAAAACAGGGAAATGAGACAGCCAAGTATCACAAAATGTTTGTTAAAATTAGTAGAAAATTGGACAAAATCCCATTTTTGAAAATATTTTGCAAACACCAGATTTGGCACCATGCTTAAGAGCACTGAAAAGTCTTTTCCCAGTGACCCTTATAGCTATTGATGTAAATAAAACTAGCATGAGATGAAAGGGGCAATGCCTGAGAAGCATGTGATAATTCTTGCTTTGTGTGAGATTCCTATTTGTGTGTTTTCTTAGCCTTTACTCAAACATTGAACATGAAATAATCTGTCCCAAATGACCATATAAATTAAGTTGTTATTCACTAGATCCTGCATTTCACTTAGATTCCTGGAATCTGTTTTTCTTTTTATTATCTGTGCTTAAAAATAGAGAGCTTATAACACATAAAATGCTAAAACACACTGTATGATTAACATTTTAAACACCTGATGAAATACAAAGGAAATACTAAACCTATTATACCTAAGGCATACTTACTTAACTTTAAAAGAAGTATTTAAAATAATCTTTTTCTATTCAGAAGTCAAACCAGAGGATGCTAATTGCCATAAATGGCTAAAGGCATCCCATGTCTGATGACACTAGCAAATGTTTATGAACTAGGCACCTTCAGGCTGGGGAAGAGAAGAAAAACCATTCTCATTCTGGAAAAGAAGGCGAACATATGACAAGCAAAACCAAAAAGGTTAAGTACTGAGAGATGAGAATACTTTCACAGATTTGAAAGCTATCCTGTATTCCTCACCTTTCAAAGCTTTTCTAGAAAAACATGAGAAGTCATGCTTGACTCTACACCTTCTGCTATACAGAAGGTACCTATTAAAATGCTTTGTCATATAATCCTCTTTTTAATTTATCCATGTCTTGTTCTGACACTTTCAGCAAGTTCAAAGAGCCTTGGAAACTTTCTTAGAGACCTCTTTCCTTGGGAAATATCCAGTAGTATTTCTTAATGTATTTGGAATTACTTGATAAGAAAGATAAACTGAAGGTCACAAAGGCACACCACTCATCTAAATCAGTTTTTAGGAGTCTTTTGAATTACCTTGTCCTGAAAAGCTTGTGAGGTTTGCAACAGAACGTTCCCATCCCTTCATTTCTTTGGTGTTACTTACTGTAAGCAGGATAATAGTTCTCCTTTTCATCATCCACTCTTGGCCTCAAATTGCATTAACAATAAACTCTCACACACATTTTGCCCCCACATACAGACACACAGCCTTTGATTCATTCCTCTCCACTCATACCAAGTCAATTTAAATACCATTTGCACACAATTTTCTTCGTTCATTGATTTAGTCCTGGAAAAATAGGAAGGGGTGGTAGACCACATAATGTAAATCTGACTCAACTTTTATCAAAATACAATTTCTTCCCACTAGTACATAAACTTATTGCATCTCTGTAATGGGACAGCTAGTGAGCAAACATGCAAAATATTGATGTAAAAAATGCTCATCAGCATGGATTGCAGGCAGAATTTCTATCTATAGCAAAAGAAACAGGCTTTAGATACATACTTGCACTTCCCACTTCAATAAAAGCCTGTAAAATTCTGGAGCCTCACAGTTTGCAAGGCACCAGAGAATATTTTATGTCATGTGGAGTAAGTACCTTTTCTGACAGTGCTTTCTTATTTATACCTCAGTGTACCTGCACCTTGAACAGGTATATCTCAGTTCATGAGACATACTTTGAGGTGATGGATTCTGTTGAAAAATAAATAGCATATAGAAATGACAGAAATCTGTCACTGAAGAAAAAGCAAGTGACCATTCCTTAAAAGCTCAGTTTAATTTCCTACACAGGGAAGACTAAGGGGTTTTGAAGAAGAGGAAGAAGCCATTTTAAAAAGAGAGGGAAAAATGCTTTAAAACTGAAGTTGGCAACCAGTTAATGTAAAGAAAGAATAAAAGTAAGAAAAAAAAAGCATAGTTTTTGTAAGAAAAATTTTTAGAAAATCAGAAACAGACCCCATCAAACCAATTTGCAGACTATATACACTAGCAGTGAAATACAAACTCTCTTCTAAAATCAATCCTGCATACAATCAAATGTTTCCTGCTCTTACTTTAACATTCTCATAATTTTCTTAAATTCTTAGTAGAAGCCTGGGCCTTCTGTAGGAAGGGAAGCATGGCCTTCTGTATTTGGTGTCATGGCCAGTTTGAATCTCACTCAGTGCTGTACGAGCATCCACAGGGATAACTCCTGCTATGGAATGCATTTGATGTTGCATATTAAACTATTTTAACACGGCACACAATCCATCACCCATGTTCCATGTTGTACTGATATTTATTCCCTTGCAAATGAGTTGCATGATTTATCTTTATGCCTCCTATCTACTGGAGCAGTTTATAAGAAATGAATGAATAATCATATCTGTTATTCTAACATTATAAAAACATTATAGGACAAAAATATTTAATAAAGTGCAGGTGGATTAGAGCTGCTGGAAATACATCTTGTTCAAGAATTAAAGTATTTTAAAGTATATGCTTTTTAATAGCAAGGATCAATGAACGGTGTACTGATTCAAATGCACAAATAACATCCTCCTAAATTTTAGGATATAATTATCCACACAGCTTAGGGTTTAAAAAAATTTTGCATTGATTAACACCCTCTAAGGCTCCTAAAGTGACGATGACACATTGGTCATTCTCAGGAGTGCATTAATTCATTTTGAAGGGGGCCACATTGCAGCCTTTCTATGTGTCAGTCTCTTGGGCATACAAAGTCTAGTAAATATGCCAACTAAATATGGTGATAGAGGAACCATGTCTGTAAGAGTTAAAGAAAAAATTAATTTTTGTCAGGTTTTGAAGACAAACAGCAGTTGTGTGCACAGCCTAAGGCAATCTTTGGTAGGGACGTGAGAACTTTCTAAGAAGTATTGCAACTATAAAAGCCAAAAGAAAAGGTGATAGATTCTATTAATCCCAGCAAAGAAAGTACACACATCCTGCCAAGAAACTATGTTGGTTTCTCAAAAGCTCATAAAGGCTAATGATATCTAAGTCTACAAAGATTATTTTCCTTTCTAAGTGTAGCTGGTGCTTATTTCTTTTGACAATTCTGAGGAAAAATTAAGCTTTGACTTTTAGAGTGGGTCAAAATTGGACTTACATTGTTGGAAGATTAACTAACTGTTCTACTATTACCGTGCTAAGAGTAATTCTAATTATATACTGGAATACATGGCACTGGACTTGCAATTCCTTAATAGCAAATGTAATTTCCTTTCTCTTTTTTACATACTGAATAATCAGGTAGTAAGGGCGCACAAAACGGAAAGTAAATGTTACTATTGGAAAATCTGCTCAGTGAAGTTCAGCTAACAGCTCAGTTGGCCTTTTCTAGCTAATTGGAAAGATTGTTTGGAAAAGTAATTGTTGATTTTACAACCAGAATAGAATAGGACTGGGCTTCAAGGTGGATTAACATCTACAAAAAATATCTCTGATCTTATTGTTTTTCATAGCTGAGCTTCATGGATCAATCTGCAATTTTTTTTGGAAATGCTAGATTACATTTCAGTGAGGGGACTCTTTCCTCTACTTTTCAAAACCACAGCACCTTTCTGTAAGTATCAGGTGCTCAGGTTGCCTAGACCTCTCCAAAAGGTAAAATCGGCTCCTCCGGAACACTGGCCCAGCGAAGCCTCACCAGGCCCGGTATTCTTCCTCTTACCTACATCAAGCGAGATTTTTATATCCCTCCTTGCTTTCTTTCCACACTTACTTCCCGCTTTGAAATTTGACTGTAACCAGTATTGCATCTTAGTGCAATGTTTTGGGGTGAGTTATTATGACAGTGTATTCCATCATCCTCTGCTTTGTGCCCCAAAAAATAGTTTTGGTGTCTCTCAAGTATGTGGTGCCTGGGCAGGGAGAGGCTTCTTGTTTTCTATCCAGGCATTTTTGAAAGCCTCGCTGCCCAGGTTTTCCACAGCTCTGGGCAATATGATTTTTGCTTGCCTGAAAAGCTTTTCTGGCCCAGGCAAAAAAAGCTTTCCCTTTCCTTGGCTTGGAAAAGGTGTAGTAGTGATCTCTGGACTGCTTGGAGGCAAACGGAGCAGCTGCTCTGTCGGGGATGGGGGACACTGCGCCTGTGCAGGCCAAGGCCTCTGCGAGCCCAGTAGAGATGATGCCTTTTTCTCTGGTCCTAAAATAAGAGCCAGACACCGTTAGAGTGATAAAAGGGGCACCTTTATGTGAGGATCCTCAGGTGCACCAAATCTGTCAGGTGGAATATACCGAAGGAGCACCCCCCGTGTGACCCGTGTACAATTTTCACAGATTCTGCAAATCAGCACATCTGACAAGAACCCCCCAGTTGGGAACCTGTCTGATGAAGTAATTCCCCCAGTTCTAGTAACTTCTAGATTCTCCCCCCTTAGGATGAGGTCCAGGCCCTGTTTACAAAAGTACATCTCGGAGAACTGGGTTCAGCTTTGGTTTCTAAGGAGAACCAAGACAGCACAGGGATCCTGGAATTTGTCTTGTCTTTCTGCCTAGCGAAAGCTGCAATATGAAGCTACAAAGCTTACAAGTATATGTGTAAGGGATACAGAGAATATAAAAGGAAAAAGGAAAAAAAAAACCCAAATGGCATCACTACCAGCTCATCATCAGTTAACTTAGCTGTTGGAAACAGCTCCTAAAGTCAGGAAAATTTTCCTATGAATGCAAAAACATTAATTGCCTGGGCAAGAACTAAAATTAAAGTTCAAGCAAACATTCATAATACGGACATTTTGGGTGTAAATTTATGTGCTTTGGCAGAAATGTGTAGGATTTTTAGCTAGTATTGCTTAGATACAAGTGTTTGCTATCACTGACCACTGCAACAATGTCACTATCATATTTGCAGATAATTAAGTTTAACATTGGAGTGAAAGATGAGCAGGGCATACAGTAGGCTTACATACAGCTTAACAGTAGGTCATTAAAAAGATTGTAACCATCTGTTAGGGAATAAATGAAAGCTATCTACTGTGCTCATCTCTAGAAGAATTTAGGTTATTGTTATAACTGCCATCTAATTGAAAGGAGACACCACTACTTTTATAGCATTAAATGTAATATTTTCAGTCCCAACTACTCAAATCAGAGGTCTACAAGTATGAAAACATGTGCTACAAAAAGGGAAAAAACTATTAGTGAAACTTGTTCTAAACCAGCTAATCTGTTACTACTTGCTCATCAATTTCATTCTCAGTATTAGTGTTTAGAAAACCTAAAAAGAAAAATTTCTAGTATCTTAGATAATAAACCCCCTCCACTTTATTTCTTTCACTTCCTTAAGACAGACCTTATGAATTTCTATTTATTAGATGTGAAAAAATTGTTTGCCAAACGAGGGATAAAGAGAAAAAGTGATAAAACTATCAAATAACATTAATGATGAAACCTAAAACTCTTCCATTTGCCTTTGAAGTCTGCCAGTCTTATTCTGGGTCTACTGTGAGAATGAAGATAAACTCAGTAATAGAAAGAAAAGAAAGGAATCAAGCTGATTAATCTTCCTACACTACAAGGTGTGATAGTTCTTTGTGCTCTCATTGCTTTCATATGACAAGGCCCGCAATGTTTTAGTTTAAACACATTCTGCTATTTTTAGAGATAGCTTCTTACAGTTTTCCTTGTATTTTACTCATCACATTATTTGGGACAAGGAGAGAAATGTCATTATTCTCAGACAGTTTCAGTTTTGCTTCCTTGGTCTAAGAAACCAAATGGTGGCTGAGTGCATATTCCACAAGCCGAATCTGCCAAGGCATGGAAGGTGATTTTGGTTTCCCCTCTGCACCCTCACTGTTGAGGGTGAAGATTTTGCTTTGCACTGAGTGCTGGTGGCTGAGAAAAGGTTGTGGCAACAACACTTATGTGAATGCCAGCCTAAGAATGTTGTAGATTACAAAATTGCAAATGGAAGAGAAGTCTTGAAAATGTGAAATGTTTTCCTGAGCAGCAATTTTAAGTCTTTGTCTTAAATGCATGAACAATGTAATGGTCATCATCCAGATTAAAAATAAGATCATATCTGCAGGGTTTTCCTGGCAGTTCATACATTTTCTGTACTACTCTGCAACCTTGGGAAACAAAAGAATTAAGATCATTGTTGCTAAAAAAATGCTCTTCAGTCAGGGCTTTATTATGTATTCAGAAGTTGTGCTATATTTAAGTATTGCTCCTCCTAAGCAGTAAGAAGAAAGGGGAAGTTATCACTCTGGAACAGGAATTCTATGGGATGTGATGCACTAAATGTAGTTGAGCATCAACTAAACTTAACTAAACATGAATTTTGCAGAAGGTACTCTTCAATGCTTTTAAGATTTAGTAAGGCTGGGTGAAAGAGTAATTAAGAGATGGAGAGAAAAGGAAAAGTGAAATTTTGTGGAATCAAGACTGTAACTATCCGAGGATTTGGAGACAGGGATTTGGAGACAGCCTTGTTTCTTGTGCACCAGAGTGAACATTAATGGCAGAATTCTTGTCGTATTTTCCTCTTCATCTATTCCTTCTTGTATTTTATTTGTCATGGGAGAAACCAGTAAAGGTTGAAATGATAGTACCTTGGTCACTCTTGGATAAAACCAGCTTTATTGTAGAAGTTCATTACATCTCAGCTGAGTAACTGCCATTACTCTAGTTTATAAAGCCATTTAAAATGTCTCAATGGAAGCAATCTTCAAAACCTCTCCACATTCTGAACTAAACCTTGTTCTTGCAAAACATCCTTTCATTTGAGTGTAAGATCAGAACACAGGTTTACCCAAATGCACTACAGAAGTGTTTGAAGGTTGGGCTTGATGATCTTGGGTATCTTTTCCAACCTTAATATTTCTATGATTCTATGATGTTTTGTTTGCAAAGAGAAAAGTTAATATGGACATTAAGTTCAAAAATTTCACCAGGACAGAAGGAGAAGTTTTCTGTGTCTTATTAACTTCCTTTTATATCAATACTTTTTAGACTAGAATCAGAGCTAGAGCTATTTGTATTAAAAAAAAAAAAAATAGTCTAAAGCTCTAGTTACCCTACACTCTGATTTTTATACACAGGACTGAGAACAGTCAAATTTTGCATCATATGAAGAATAAATTTATTTCCTTACCTTGCTACTCAGAGGATCCCAAAGAATGGGGGAAATGAATTTAATCTTTTCATTTCAGCCATGGTCTCGTGGTCATTCTGGCCACCTACCTGTGTCGACCAACACAATCCTTAAAGATGGACTCAGGATGAGGCTGACCATAGTGGACACGAGAGCAGGGCAAGGGAGGCCTTGCTCCTTCCCCTATAACAAGTGAGGATGGTTTCAAGAATGTTTTGACGTCTAGATTTTGAAAAAGAAAACACCACGGTTGCAGCATCAGGATGAACAAACTCCTGCCTGAGGTAAAGATCCAAAGCGAATCCAGTTAGGAACTCTTTTTTTCATAATTTTAGAGTAATCCTTATGAGATTGGTTTAGCCCAGGAACCTCTGAGAGTTGTCAGAGTAGAAAGAAGCACTGAAGAAAGGCTGAATGATGGCAGATTATTTCCAAGTAACCTTGCCTCTTTTAACTAGAAGATCTGAGGACTTTTTCCTATTGCTAGAAGCATCTTGTACCTGGTTTGTAATTTTCACATTTTCTATAAAACAAATCTCTTAAGTTTGTGACCTGATGCGTCTTTTAGTATCCCCAGTTTGATGTAAAAATATAACCAACTGAAATATGCAATGGACACATTGAAAAAAAGATAAAAAGGCCTTAAAAAGTAAATTTTAAAAGGCATTAAAGAGATCACAGAACTTATGAAAGTCCCAAGAGCTGGTCATTCCAAAAGCATGTGTATTTGAGCCAACAAACAAACAGTAAATTTGAACAAAGTAGGAAAGCAATAGAAATATGCATTTTTATAACATGCATGCAATTTAATTTATTTTCCTTCTGAGCACCTGATTCTTACATGCTAGATAGTCACCCGGAACTGTGTTAGACAGATCCCACAACAAACTGCATTTACAGCACTCTCGAAACACTGAACAGAATATGGAGCTCAGAAGCACCACCACTGACAAAAGATGGCGCTGAAACTCCCTGCTGACATGGATAGAAACAGCAAACCTTCATCTCTACCTTCCAAGTGGATAATTACATTCCACTGCTGCACTGTTGGGGTGTTACAGCTGAATGCAAATAATGCAAATAAGGCTTTGGGGTCTGATGGGTTTCACACCAGTGTGCTGAAAGTGTTGGCCAGTGTTATTGTGAGACCCCCCGCCTTTATTTATCAATGGTCTTGGGAATCTGAAGAGATCCCAGTTGAGTGGAAGCTAGCAAATTCTATTCCAGTTCTCCAGAAGGGCGAGAAAGAAGACTGTGGTAACAACAGGCCAGTCCATCTCACTTCAATACCTGGTAAAATTATGGACAAGGTTTTCTGGGAGTTGTTGAAAAACACCTGAAAAACTTTGCAGTCATTGATCAAACAAAAATGGGTTCAAGTAGGGGAAGTAATGCTGTACTAACTTACTATCCTTTTATGACAAGGTTACCACCTAGTGCACAGTGGATGTGATTTTTTATTTCAGCAAAGCTTTTGCTGAAGTCTCTCACAGTATCTTTCTGGAGGAAATGCCCAGCACACAGCCCAATGTACACAATAGGATGAGTGAATACCTGATTGATGGGCCAGGCTCGGAGGATTAGGGTAAATGGGGTAATATCTGACCAGTCAGTACTGATGTTATCCAGGGTTCAATTTCAGGCCTGTTCTCTTCCATGTTCTTACCAAACCTGGGCATGGGAATTGAGTGAAACTAACTTTGTTGACTAAATTAAGAGAAACAATTGATTCCCTCAAGGGTAGAGAGGCCTTACAGAGAGATTGTCATAAATTAGAATACCGGGCAACCACTGACAGTAGGAAATTGAACAAGTACATATGGCAGATTCAGCACCTGGAGTGACATAATCCTGGATGTACATAAAGACCAGCAGGCTTGGGGCACTGTCCACCTCTCTAGGAAGTCTGTTACTGTATTTGACCATTCTTGCTGTAAAGAAATGCTTCCTAAAATCCAACTGGGACTGGGCAACCTGGAGATCATCCACTAAGGCATGTGAACTTCTCAAGACAGGGTGCAAAGAAGACGGTGCCAGGCTCTTTTCAGTGGTGTCCAGTGAAAGGACAAGAGGCAATGGGCAGATAAATCAAAACAAGCACAGATAAATCTGTCAACCAACAGGAACACAGAAACCTGTTTTTAGTGTGAAGGTGAATAAGCACTGGCACTGTTTGCCCAGAGAGGTTGTGGGGCCTTTCTCCTCAGAGATATTCAAAAGCCACCTGGATACTGTCCTGGGCAACTCTAGGTGTCCTGAGCCATTTTTATCCTGTATCCTTCCTGCATGGGGTAATTTCACCAAATTCCTCTTTCACTGATACTTTGCTTATCCATCTTAATGTTTCCAAACTTCTGCTCCCAGTAAACTCTGCAAGTAAAAACTATAAATTCTCCAAAATTTCCCAGGGATTTCCTAGTTCTTTCAGTGTATGAATCCACCTGTCAAGCTCTTAAACTGAACTTGACACAAGACAAGAGCTATGTCTTGTCTTCAGTTCATCTACAGATTCGACATTTTAAATGATTGCATTGAAATTTAAGGAAGTTTTGTTATCGTAATTCTTACACTACCTCCTAAACTCACAAATTTCACCTCTTGGAGAGTGGGAAATAAAGACAGGCAAGTTTTATGAGCAAGCTCCTATTTTGGGATGTAAATAATTGAATGAATAGCATAGAAAATGAACTCGTTTCCATTATGTATGAATGACTGGTTCTGCAACAGATTTTCTAATTTAATGCTTGCATGTCTTAAATATGACTATATATATCGAAAATTTATATTCAAAGACTTTGTCAAGAGATTCACTCAGCTGGTATTTCTTAAAGGACAACAGATGAAGTAAGGAAAAAGCAACATGTTACATGATACACTGTGTAAGAAATTTCCAGAAATTATCTGCATTTTGAGTGTTCTGCCTCCCAGCTGTTCTTCAAATATGAAGCACCAGTCAAAATTACACTGAATAAATAGTCCAGTGTTTCTAAAGGGCTTTTCATTCCTACCAGTATTTTACAGGTTTCTGTGCTAACACATCAGGTCAGTATGCAAATTAGGAAGTATAGCATGGAAGAGAAGAGGTTCCACACAAATTTCATTTTGTAAGGTTTTTTTCTGTTTCTGAAGTGTCCTCACTTGTAGGTATTTATTTATAAAGGTGTTGTGCAGGATGTGCCACTTCTCTCAGATGTCATCTGCAGAGGTGAATATCCTGTAACTCTCAAAACTTACACTTCCAGAATAAACCACAACTTTTTTCAGAAGCTGTTTAAACACTCAGGAAAATAATCTCACTTTTACAGTTTGTCAGTGTGAAAGCATGTAAGCTAATACTTATTTGCCTACTCTCTACAATGTAAGAGTTTGTTCCAGAAATGCTTAATACAGGAATGTCAAGTAAAGTTCAGAAAACACCTGCTATTTTACAGTAAGGTGTATATATTACTTCTTCAAGAGGTTTTGGGCACTATTTTTTCTTGAAGCACAGTGCAGACATTTCTCCAAGAGAATTTATTTTCTAGGGTGGAATTTCCTGTTGGCGGCAGAAAGACAAGTATGGCCCTGTGTCAGCAATGCTGCTATAAACAGCACTCACCCGAGCCACGGGAGTCTGGATGCCTGACTCCCCACCCAGAATTAGACTAAACAAGGATCTTGAATGTTGGTGGCACATGAGACTTTATGGTTGGACTCAATGACCTTAGAGGCCTTTTCCAACTTAAATGTTTCTGAATGATGCTAAGAGTTGATGAGGGCATAGCCAGTGGCTCAGTATGTATGGATGAGTACATACATTCATTTTCCAGTTTCTCTGGGGTTTTTTTTTTTTTGGTTTGTTGTTTCAACAGTCTTTGAGAAGTCTTTGGTTTGTTGGGATGCAAAATAAGGTTAAGAACAGGCACAGGGTTTTTTTCTATATATAGATCCAGTTAAGAACCGAATAGAGATTACAGATGTTCAGGTTCACTTTGAAACACTTGGGTTACTAAGGCAGAAAATGAGACCCCTTCGATCACTCTTTATACCTTAACCATAATAAAACAGTATTGAACACTATACAAACACAATCTGCTTCCACTGTTAAGAATAAGAAAATCAGGGAAAAATATGATTAAAAATCCTACTTTTATGGGGGAAAAGCTGTAAAAGGGAAAAAAAATAATGTAATGACATAAGGAACGTTGAATATTAGGTGGAAATGGCAGACATTGCCAAATTGTAATGATTCTGAAAAATGTGGACTATTGATCCAAATACTGGTGGGGAAGGATTATTGTTCTCTTTCCCTCATGCCTAGCATTCAGAGGTGAATAGCGATGTGAAGTAACTAGCTGAATAATGAAAGGAGCAGGAGGAAACATCAGGCTGTGCAAAACACCATTCTCATGTTGATGCTAGAAAACATGTAAGCATAATTCATACAAAATACTCAAACACAGGACAGCAAGATCACAAGGTAACAACTCCGAGAGCAACTCTGTCTTCACATCTGAAGTTTTCAAGCTGGGAAAAACACAACTTACAGATATTTAATTTGAATTCTCTCTCAGTAAGTGTCAGGAACTATATGGCCTCTCTGAGGGCTGCTGCATTATTTACTTCTTACTGTTCTTGGGAATATGTTCTTAGGGAAGAGGCAATACAGATAACACTACAATATCCTAAGACTAAGCCTCAGCAAGACCATATTTCTGGGGAATAATGTTTCTGCCAAAAACGAATTTAATGAGGTGACAGATTGCGAAGGATAATCTCCAAACTTCCTGGCCAAGAACACAGAAATAATTCTCCAGGTGACCAAAGAATAGTTTTAACCAGGAACTAAAACAAGATATAGAATCACAACTTCTACAGAACTTTTTGGAAGGGTGTGAAATCTCCTATGATTTGCATTGCCACAGCCACTTCAAAAGGTATGATTTCCCTGCATTTTGATACAGCTCACCAGCCATTTACGGGTATGACAGACACTGCACCATCTCCAAGATGGCTGCATATATAAATACTGAAGTATGTCTAGATGGACAAATTCTGTAATTTGATACAGGACTGTGACTGACACTGCTTATGGTCACCTGGAAAACTTTGTATTTGACTAAAATACCATCTCTTAACATATGAATTAGGTCACACATGAAATTAGATTGCAAATCCAACAGGAACTATACAGATACTGTTACTTTTCACCATTAGGGTAATTTTCACCATAAGCTAAATTACTGGGTGGAATCTTCCCAGGACACTTTCTCTGACTTCTTCCTCAAAGGTGACTAAAATTCTATCTCACTTAGCAAAACCAAGTTGTATGATTTGAATCTTACAGGAGAAACAGGCATATTAGGCAAGAAAGGACAATGAGAAGGGCTTACAAACAGGTTTTTTCCTGTGCACTTTGTCTAAAAAGGACAGGGCTTTCCTTTGACAGGTTTTTTTTCTGTTGACTCACTGTGTCTCTAAGATGCAGCATTCTCTGCACTGATTGACTGCCAGAAGGTTTCTTCTGTCCACTCTAAGCCCTGCTGGCCCTCATTTCAGCTTCATGTTCGTTCTTCAAAAGCAGAAAGCTTTCAGCACCTTGTCTTACTTTAATTTTCCAAAATTTGCAAACATCTAAAGCCAACCCACCATCATAGTCAGTACTTCTCCCACAACTCTCCCCCTTTTCCCCACTATCCGTTCTGTTTCCACGTCACTCGTTAACTTTCAGAATGATTTTGCAGAAGTCCACAGTCAAAGACACTATTTTAGTTCAACTTTGTCATAAGGAGTACTCATTCTACATCACTTTGGGGAAGTTGTCCACAATTTTCGTGACTTCACGCACCTCATTAAAACCACATAGTGGTTTTGTTGTATGAAATTCATATATTTTGGTTTTGTTGCATTAAATTCATATATATTATTGTTACACATTGCTTGCACTAAGCAATTTCAGACAGAAATGTCTCACAGTTTGATACACATCATCAGTCTCATCAATTTGATACACAATAAGTCAGGGCATTCCAATCAGAAAGAGAAACACACCAAATGTATCATACGAGCATCACCACCACTTGACATATCTTAAGCTATGGGCTACTACAACTTCCTGCTGAACTACAATATTCTGAAGAGGCAAAACAGCAATGGCTTTCTCTGAGGCTGAGATTTGACCAACCACCACAAGGCAAAGCTCTTCAGTTCAGATACTTCTGTTTATATTGACCAAAGAGTTATTCAAATCATTTGTTGTCTTTTTGTGTGTATTTTCTGGCATCTAAAACAGCTTTGAACAAGCGCACAGCAATTTATAAAACCATATGATGGTTTTATATGAAGGCACAGAAGAGGCTGTTCAAAACTGTTAATGAAATGCTAATTTTCCACTTACAGTGGATGTACCCAATGCAAGCCAGGAGTTTTAAAAAATGTTAGAAATGAAATAGTTCAAGTATATAAAATATACTTGATAAAAAAAAGTGTGGAAGAAACTCTTATTTGCTTCACTTTTTCAGGCTCTCTTTACATCCAGTGTTAGCAGTCAACATTTGCATCAGAGTGTGAGGTTCACTTGTCCCCAGGCATTAGGAAAAAGAAGCTTTACCGATAAGTATTTCTCCTAAAAAACGTAGTTTGACAATAGATGGTCTAACCAATACTTTCATCTGTCTCAAGAAAGACTAACATAAAACAGTATGACAGTTCCTAAAGAGCAGCTGCAGTAGAACATGCAGAAATGGAGGAAAATCACTGAGTATGAATAAACAAGGCAGCAAGAGGTAGCGGTGTATGAAGAATATTTGTCAGGAAATGGGCTAGTTCTTTGGGATAATTATAGCTGCTGAGCACCCCAGGCCCAGCTGATGTTCATGTGGGATCCCACATCCCTAATAAAGCAGCTCGTTGTTTATAGGACTTAAAGGAAAACAAACAATCCTCAGCATCTCTCTCCAAATGTAGCAAATGCAAATTTTAAAATTAATTAGGACAAGCTGAGTGTTTTCCAGCTTGAGAGATATATATAAATATTTTAGGCCCTCGATCTGGCAAGTTTTGGGTGAAATGATGCAGCAGAAGGGCAAGGAAAGTAACGGCAGACCACAAAAGTGAGATTGTTCTAGCACTAACAGGACTGCAGGGCCCACACTCCAAGTTACTCCTTTCCCACAGGAAATAATTCATTGGTACTACAGACCTCCGTATTCTCCACTGTATTTTCTCTCTTCACAACTAATAAGGAAACAGAAGCAGACATGGCAGTGATTTGCCTTCTCAAGCATAATTACAGCCATATCTATTCCTGTGTGTAAATTAGTTTACAGCTCTGCTGCATGTTCTACAAGAGCAGAGACTAATGGAAAACAGAATAATATTGAGTAAAAACAAAATTACTGGGAACATTATAAATTACCCAAATGGTGTTGATGTGACAAAATTAAACAAGAGAGACATTGATTGACAGGTTTTAGTCAGATATTTATTCTAGGACATGATTAACAGCCAAATGTACATTTTGACAAGGATGTCAGTACAAAGATAACTTCTAAACTATAACTAGCTTTTATTTTACTTCTTTAATTACTTTTCAAACAGTTTAAAAATAAAGATGGGTCCATAGTCATAGTTCCAATAACGATGATCACAGGGACTTGTCAGATTTGGCGATATACTCCATAAATATGCAGATAGGACCCTAAAGTTTATTTGACAAAGATCTTATTTAGATAACATGCTCTACAGCAAAAGTAACACAGCTATTTACTTTATTTCCTAGGAGCTGGCAGTGCCATGAAGTGCTGTACCGCTCAGAAGAATGCAATATCATGCGTTCCATGAAGTTAGGAACTTGAAAATAACATTGGAATTACCTCTTTTTTTCCTTTACATTTTGCCAAAGGCGGCACAAAAGCACGTGAGTTTCTTAAAAGCTTTGGAAATGCCGTGAATCAAGCACATCATGTGCCAGATAGACTGCTTTTCATTCTACCAAGTACAAACTAAAGTTTTTTCTCCTCTCTCTTCGTTTCATGGGAATGGGAAATAATTTTCCCATTTGAGAAGCTGTCAGGGGAAGGGTGAACTGTTGTTCAGCTTGGTGAAATGTTCTTGATTTCAAATGAGCAAGTTGAGCTTTTTAACTTATGCCTTGTTATTGACAGACTGAAATATGTAATTATGATTCATGTCAAGTATTTCCAAACTATCTCCACTGTTGATTCAAGCTATTTGTATGGAGATCCCAAAATATCTCCTCTTCACCCCACTCACCATCTTTCTGTCTTTACTTAACAGCTGTTGCAAATGACAGAAGTTCCATGGAGCAAAAGTTGCCAGCAGGCTTGGGTATTTTAAAAGTAGATGAGGCACAAGTATATTTATGCTTC
Organism: Orthonyx spaldingii; assembly: GCA_013397795.1. Lineage (NCBI taxonomy): Eukaryota > Metazoa > Chordata > Aves > Passeriformes > Orthonychidae > Orthonyx > Orthonyx spaldingii. Next base: position 40,181 of record VZTJ01003244.1, read on the forward strand.
TTTTCTTGGATATAATAACTGTTGCCTGTACAAAGCACTTCTGCATTTTATTATTTTAATAGTTACTTCCATTAGTTGCTTTTTTACTAGTTTATTGTATAACTCTATGAATTATTTTCAAGGTTATGTTTTGTCAGGGGAAGTATTACTGTTTGTCCAAAGATGCATTCCAATCACGATGAATTAAAAATACATAATATTCACATGCATATTTTATTTTTCAGTGTCAATAAATACATTTTCCCCATAGTAACCATGAGAATAACTGACCTACTTCTACACTGAAAGATAAAGCTCTGTCTCCATCCTTCAGGAAAAACTTGTTCTGGTTTCATGCATGGCATTATTGCACCCATCATGTATTAAGTTTAATGTTGTGCCATTACACAAAGGAAGCAAAATGACTCACCAAAAAAAAAAAAAAAAAGGGTATCTTTGGTTCAAGAAGAACATAATTTTGAATTCTGAATAGCAAATTGAATTGGGTGACCTTTTTCTGTGCTTCCTGCACTGTTTTGGGTACTACCTGCCCAAGCTCCCTGAAACCGCTTCCATCATGGGGAGACAACCTGTTTTTCCAAACAAAGGCTGCAACTATCACAAGGACTCCATACCATTCCCAACTTATTTGTACCCTCCATATCACACTTGAAGTAGTCACATTGTCTGGTAAAACTCACTCTTTTCCTGTTTATTCCTGTAGAGTCTGCACCTTCAGCATAATACCTTTCGTGAGATAACAGACATTTAAAACAAAGATGCAATGGAGAAATGCTGACCAGATATTCTCAAGAGGTAAAAAATCACACAAAATTTTACTGGCAAAAATATAGAAAATCAAGGAACTTTGGCAAAAGAGTAAATCCAACACCAAATTCAATACAAAACACTTCTTATAACATTAGCATTAACTTAGCATTTACTTAGACCATTCAAACTAGAAACCTTTAAAACATTAAGATGTTATGTCACCCAAAAAGTTCCATGAAAAGAGAATTAGGAGAAGCAAAAGAGAGAGAGCAAGACAGGATACGGAAAAACACACATAGCTACCAACTCCTAGGATTCTAGCATGGGTGAGATGAAATCTTCACCAAGCTGGCAGGGCCCAGACAAATGGCAACCTTGTGGTCACCCCCTTTTATACCATTGGCCCTTGTGGGCCTTCCCCTTAGGTGGCGCTTCTGGTTGCTTGACCAGTCAGGAGTTGGGTTAGTGATTGATTGATTGATTGATTGATTGATTGATTGATTGATTGACAACTCTGCCCAGGCTGGGGGGTCTGGGGGTGCAGCAGGGCACCTGTGCAAATCCCAGTCTGCTCCTCCCAGCAGACACAGGCACAGGCATTCCAAGATGTGTCTAAACCATATTGTGAAGTTTTTCATCACCTCTCCTCATTTTTCGTCACCATTCCTTGCTCTCCAAGCATGGCGACTCCACCACTGCACTGGGAAGCCTGTGCTAGTGGTTAACCCCTCTTTCAGTGAAGAAGTTTTTCCTAATATCCAACCTGGACAACCCCTGTTGTAACTTTAGGTCATTTCCCTTTAGAATCACAGAATATGCTGAATTGGAAGGGACCCACAGGGATCACCCAATTCAAATCCCAGCCCTAGACAGGACACCTCAACAACCTGTGCATCCCTGGCAGCAGTGTCCAAATGCTCCTGGAGCTCTGGCAGCCTCGGGGCCGTGCCCATTCCCTGGGGAGCCTGGGCAGTGCCCAGCACCCTCTGGGAGAAGAACCTTGCCCTGATCTCCAGCCTGACCCTGCCCTGGCACAGCTCCAGGCGTTTCCTTGAGTCCTGTCCCTGTCACAGGGAGCAGAGATCAGAGCTGTCCCTGTGCTGCCCCTTGCCAGGCTGTTGAAGAGCTCAGTCAGGTCTGAGTCTCCTCTACCCAGCTGAACAGACAAAGTGCCCTCAGCTGCTCCTCATATGGCTCCTCCAGACCCTTCCCCCTCCTCGTGGCCCATCTCTAGTAGTTTAGTATCTTTTTTATACTGTGGCACACAAAACTGCCCCCGGCACTGCCAGCCCAGAGCAGAGGGGGACAATCCCCTCCCTGGCCCGGCCGGCGATGCTGGGCCTGGTGTCCCCCAGGACAGGGATGTCCCTCCTGGCAGCCAGGGCACTGCTGGCTCAGATCCCACTGCCCATGGACCAGGACCCCCAGGGCTCTTCCCACAGCTGCTCCCCAGCCTCTTGCTCCCCAGTCCATACACACAGCCGTGGTGTTTCCCTTGTCCTATCCCTTGTTCTCGTTGAGAAGAGACTGACCCTCCATCTCGCTACAGCCTCCTTTCAGGAAGTTGTAGAGAGCAATAAGGTCTACTCTGAGCCTTATTTTTCTTTTTCTAATTGATTTATAATTTTGACAACAGGAGCATTCCATGAGAATGAATTGAATTTATGTCTTAGAAAATTGTTCTACTGCTGTTACTGGGCAACTTCTTTGTTTGCCCTCTTGGTCTGTATAAGAAATGGAGAATTACTGTTTCCTCTCTCCCTTCTGCACATCACTTTCTGTAATTCATTCACTAAATATTCTCATCTTTATTCCAGAAGAAAGAAATCTTGGTAATTTATTCTCTCCTTGCATGGAAGTTGTTTAAGCAGTTCTGATCATCTTCCAGAAAAAAATTTTAAAATTCTTTATATCCTTTATAGTTCTCTACATTCTTTATATATGGAAAGACCTGAGTTGCATTTCTGGTGTTGAAAATACCAGCACTTTTGTAAGCATTTACATTTTGAGGGTGATTATAATTTTTCTTTTCTTCTTGATTCCTCTTTTAGCTATTTGTACAATACTGACTGGTAATGTAAAAAATGCAAGTGAGATCATTACAAACCAGGAAAATATCAGTGTTCTGGCATTTTAAAACAAAGAAGTCAGTCTTCTTAAAGTCTCTCATCTTCTTCATGATGTAAATTCTCTAATTGAAGGAAATGTTTGATTATGGTAATATTTAATTAACTAACTTAGAGAAACTTTACACACAGACAGAGCCAAGTGTCCCAGTGAGATAGAAGACAGTGGATAATGGTGTCAGAGCAATATTGGAAGAAATCTGTAGGTGTTTGGGAAATCCTGAAGAGAAAACAGGTATAATTAAAACACCTGTTAACTCTTTAGCATTAGGTTATGTTATCTTAAGCAGATTAAATACTTCAGTCTGAAAAAAGGTTTTCATTTTTTTCAACATTTTAAATTTCCTATTTCTTCATCTTCTCATTACATCCTCATGAAATGCCCATCTGCCTGTATCTTTCCTTACTCAGCTCCTGTTCTTTCTAACTTTTTCATGTGATTTTGCAGAACAGTAGGATCATGATGTTTATCTGCCATGTGTTCTGCCACCAAAAGAGGGAAGAGTCCAAATTGTGTTCTGAAAAATGAGGAAAAATGGGAGATTTAGTCTACAGCTTATCTCTACCTCAACTTTTTAAAAGCCCTTGACACATGAGGGAATTTATAGATGGTACCTTGAGTCTGTTTCCAAGACAGTATTAAAACCTTGCTCAAGGGGTTTGTCGGTGGAGAGAATAAACTGAAACCCTCCAGTGCATGCTGTACCAGAGGAAGAAAAGGAAAAGTGAATCTTTTACCATGATTTGTGCTGAGGATTGGTGCCTCATGGTCAGCCTCACTGGATTCCTAGTGCACTTTTCAGCTGTGTGCCATTTCCTAGAATTCACATTTTACTTGTGAAATCCTGTTTATTTAGATTTCTTTTGTAATTCCCTTCACACGTAGGAATGGAAACATGCAGGAATGCTGTCTGTTGTGTTCCTTTGTCAAACTGCAAAGGAGACTGGACAATGGTTCACTTTCCCTTCAGAAAGGGGAATTTCTCAACAAAGAGTTGTCCCATTTCCAAATACTGTAATAACAATCACTTCTCACCAGAAAAGAAAAATACAATTTGATTATTTCTACATATAACAACAATAAATACTCCCTTACAATATTGTGCCTTCACCTGCTTGCCAAGTAGCACTGTAATTTTTAAAAGACAGAAAAATTTTAGTCAAGTCCCCCATAACATCCTTTGTATTTGGAGGTTTATTGTAGACCAGAGGAAATTTAATGTGGGGATGTCTTTTAAAATACCTGAAGACCTGGCAAAACAGTGAAATACACATAACTGTGGTACTTCTGAATCATGGGAGACAATCTATCCAACACAATGTCTTTGATGACCAAAAGTTCTCAGGGAAGCAAAGTTCTTCATTAATATTTAAATGGCACAGCAACTGGCTCACTAATACTCATGTGTGGCTTTATTATTTCTGGTTCCACATTATCCAAAGTTTTCATAGTGGGATGACACTATTAAGCTCTGAAGACCCTGCTGCAATTAGAAAAATGCAAAAGAAAGTAGGCTTAGGCACTTTCTACTTGCTCTTTCATGCTTAAACTTTCTCAGCTTAGAAGAAGGTAAAAATACAGCAGTTTGCTCTTGCACAATTCTTTTTGTCTGCAAAGCAAAATTTTCCCTAAAGCCAAAAGCTTCAGGATAATGCTGCCAGCCAATATTTGTCCCACAGGGAAACACAAACAAGATAATTTATAAGTGTGCTGAGTTTAAAACTCAGCAGGAAAATTAAGCCTACTCAACCTGCCCCATTTCAACAGTGGAGGAAAAATACCAGGAGAGATTATGAATTGGAGTCACAGTTTACTGAAGGAATTGCATTAAACACAATGATACTAATAAAAGATTGGATAAAAGAAAGAATGGTTTACCCATAAAAAGGTTTTATTCACCACCAAAAGGTATCACCTGTCCCCCAGGGACAAAACCAAGGTGGCAGCTCTTCCCGGACAATAAACAACACTCATTTTTCCGGAACTCTTTCCTGTTTCTCAAATGTGCCTCTTCCTCTGGAACAATGATCCAGGTTCAAGCAAATGCAAACAATTAGTGGTGCCTTGAATACGAAAGCAGGATGAAATTGCCTGTTCTCTGATATGTCGGCATATGTAGAAATGATATGAAAACAGATGTGATGCTTTTTAAGCCTCTAAATTTGGTATTTGGCTTGTCTCAGGCTTCCACCAATATGAGGGAATAGATGAACTGGGGATGTGATTATATTGCTATAAATTCAGAGTCTTCTGTATATTGTGCTTGAGTGCAAATGTCAGATAAACTGCAGACCAACTTGTGAAATACATGACTTTTAAGTACAAACTGTCCCTCTTCTACCAGCAAGTGCCCCAGTTAATATCCTTTCGTCATACCCCTTGTGACTGTATGGATTGCATCACTGGATTCCTTGTAAGCTCATCCTTTTCTCTGCCAGACTGACGTTTGAAAATCAGCTGTGGAACTCCCTTATCAGGCAATGAAAAGGTAGTGATGGTTATACAGGTGTGTGTCTGTGTCCCTTTGATCTGCAAGTCACATTGTCAAACACATTTAAACTACAGAGCAGCTTCAGCACAAATGTTGTGCTCCCTCAGTGTGCCCGTGGTCTCTCTGTGATGCTCAGACAGGTGCCAAGCCAGAATGCCAGAGAAATCAGCACAGGAAAAACGGAGCCTGGAACAAAACGTCACAACACATAGAGAAAGTGAAGCTGAAGGGTGAATGACACTACTCAGTCCCTGCCAGGGGCTCTTATTTTTAAAACTTTGTGCTTGAACTGAAGGGCACATAACAGGAATTACTAAACCCCACTTTTCTTTAATGTAGGCCAGTACAGAGTAATGTATCTAAAGTAATTTCAAAGTGATAAAGAAGAAAGGAATGAGAACAGAGGTTGGTAGACAGGAGGCTGTGGAAATAAGTGTGTTCAAAGCAAAGCCTTCTTATCCAAATGAAGAGAAATGAGGAAGCAACAGCAAGGAGGGAAGTGCTGTGCTGTAACCAGATCTACTTTGACTCAGCTTATTTTCTCCATCACTGCAAAGGGGGAGCTGCACCATCAATCACAGTCAGAATGACTTTTTCCTGTTAAATACTCAACTTGTCAGGCAGGTAACTAAATGCAGAATATGCTTCAGCTGTGTATCTTAGGAAAGAATCCACGTGCTAGGCATCACTTTCACAATAAAACAATTAATTGCTCAGGTTCTCATGGCTTCAGATAAAGCTTTGAGGGCGACTTCCCAGCAGCCATTCACTGAGCCCAAATGAGCTGAAACTTAGTGGAAAAGTGTGAACTTCGTGGGAAGGGGATTTGGTTGAAACAACTCATCTCCAATGACCTCGAACTTCTCCCATTAGAATAAATTAATGCACTAATTAATAATGTGCAGAACAGTCCCCGAGCCAGTCTTTGCTGACTAACTTCCATGTAAAACTTTCTTCACGTCCTGGAATGAGAAGTGTGTCATTTTTTGCAGGCAGCAGGTGCCAGCTGTTGTGAAAGTCCTTTTCTGAGTGATTCATCTGTGCAGCTTGGAACAGGAGCTCTGTGCTGATTGAAGCTGAAGTGGTGAGCTCAGAGAGGTGGGATTGTTCTGGGAGATCCCTCTGCAGGAAGTAGGAGGGAAAAGAAGGTGTTATAATGCAAATTTTCTTTAGAGTTTTGCAAATCCCTGCTACAGGGATTTTGCTTTTCAAGGGTTTCTCTTTCACTTGTAGCTCTATTTGTTAAATTCTATGTCTTCAAGCCAGGATTTTTCTATGCAGCAAATCTCAGGCTGATTCTTGAATAATAAGAGGATTTCTTATTTCTTCCAGTGAAGATGCAGAACCAATACAAAAGTTACAAACACGTTTTATATATTCAGTGACCAGTATTGTTTTAGGAAAAATTCCATGGTGGTGAGTTGTCCTTCTTTGATGACATTTGCAAGACTATACATAATGTAGAAAATGCTGATATAGAATTTGGAACCTCTTCACAGGGACCTGAAACTCTCCTCTGCAAACTATAACTTCCAGGAACAAATTCAAACTAGACAGGATTTTCAAAAATAGCTTTTAATATTTCCAGTGAGATCATAATTTAATAATTCTTCCCCTCAGCACAGTGTACCTCTAAGTGCCTTATATAAAGGAGAAGCTCTGTTCTGTATAATGAAATAGACTATTTTGCCCTCATAATAACAGTGAAAACAACATCTAATATCTATTCAAAAGAATCTTCAGGTGTTTCTGGTATCCTGAAAATGTAAGGAAGAAAAAATTTTTACTCCATTCCAGATGTTCTTTAGGTGCACTAAAAAGCCACTTTCATTTGAGATATATTAAAAGCATCAAGATCATAATTCCTATAATATTTTTCTCCTAGTCTTTCAAGACTCTCATAAAATGTCTTACAGGGATTTTCATTTCCACATCCAAAAGTAAACTCACACAAATAGATTCAATTATGTAAAGACTGACTTTCCAGCCAGTTCACTTCCTGCTTAGTGAGTGGAGAAAAGTGTGTAACGACTGAATTTTTTTTATTTTTATGAAGTGTATCACCTTAAAAATAAAATATATACCATCAACAACTCTGCCTTCATTTCCAGTAATACCTCAAAATGGAGGTACTTGCCCTACTGGTCTTCATATTGTGTTTGCAGACATCTTAGAGTGGACATGGCACATAATTTATGGTTGATGGGGCCACAGTCAGTCTCATGAAATGAATATAGCTCCAATGCACATGCATCTGTCTTCATCTAAGAATTGTTTGGTTTTAAGGTGCAGGATTTTATCTGCAACTTGTTCCTTCCTTCTCACCCTGATTTACTAAAAATATGGGTATAGACCTAATAGCAATACCCAACTCAGACGGGCAAGAGGAAGGTTCTTTATTTTGACGGCCGGGCTGCTGCGTGGAATAATTTCCAAAGCCGCAGAGCAAAATCACAAAACATTACAAGGTATATATCCACAAAAGATTCAATACAAATGCATATTCATAACATTGACACCTCCCATTCCCTGCTTTGTATGGTAATTAAATGCATAGTCATTAAGCATGCGTAGTTAGCTTTTTAAAATGGATTGGGGGTCATATTTAGAGGAGGGGGTCGTCAAGGGAGGAAGGAATACTCGTCTTCCTCACTGTGACCTCCTCACTCTGTGACCAAACACAATGAGTTTGACCTTAAATAATTTTTCAATCCCTCCCTCTATTCTTTTAAATGGATTTATAATTGAAAGATTTGTACCTGTCTGTTCTCCTTTAGATCTCGTTAGGCCTATGCACAGCTGAACAAACAGAAACCAACAATCAATCCTTTAATTTCAAAACTTCATCATTCTTTAGTTATTGATTAATAGTTTTAATTAGTTGCAGCTGAGCTTGCTTCTTTACCTAGTTTCTAACAAAATTAACTCTTTAGCTAAAATTCCATGTTTCAACCCTATTACGAGATATTCACGCTCTGAAGGGCGCTTGAGAGAGGGAACATCCAAAACTTCTGAACATCTTGTGTTGCCGGTGTATTTGTCAAACCTGGAAGTGAAAAACACTTCTTAAGAATGAACATGGAAAGTCATATCACAAGAATGTCTTCCCTCCCAACTTTTTGGGTTCAAAATGTAATTGCTTTTTTATTTGCAGGTGCCATTGATGTAGTGGACTGAACATTGTAACAAAAAGGAAAACATCAATTTTTGCTGTCACCAATGATTTTGAAACGGATGAAATGCATATCTGCCTTGTCTTCTCACTCCATCTCTTTAAATGGAGGAAGGATACAAGTAAAAGAGAAAGAATTAATTTAAAAATTCCTCTTTCTTTCAAAATCTACGTTATATAATAGATCTGTTTTAAAACTGTGTGAAAGCAAGGGTATAAAACAAGGGCTCAAATGTCATCTTACTTACCAAACTAAACTAACTTTTGCAAAGAACTTTTATTAGATGGGTTATATTAGAACCTGGACTTCCACATCCTCATGTGAGCCCAAATTCTGCCATACTTCACAAATTGTAACATTTTTATTACACACGGTGTAATATTGGTGAAAATGAGATCTGAAGCTAATGCAGTACTGGAGATGAGAAATATGCAACCAGGACATCCAGAACACATTTTCATTGCAGAAAAGGGGTGAAATTCTGCACCAAAGAAAATGGCAGCTAATTATTAATATCAATGCCATTTCTTTTCTACATATATAATCTGCCTGTTTCTTTAGTGATTAAAAATGCCCTAATGACAATATAAGATTAGAGGTAATATTTAAAGACATTTTGGTTAACTTTTTTCCTTTTTGCATTCTTTTGACCATTTGAAGTGCTTTTTCTCTGCTTTTTCTCTCTCTCTTTTTTTTTTAATCTGAAATATTTGAATATAAAAAGCATAATGAAAATAATGATTCTGGATTTCTCTAACCCATATTTGTATTTCCCTGTTTGATGAAAAATTCTGTAACAAAGCACAGCATCAGAGAGATGAAAAAGGATTATTCAAAAGTCCAAACTTGGATTTTAAAGTTCCAGAATGTTCACACTGTAGAAACAATCAGTTTAATAATTTAAGTTAGGAAATTTAATATACTTTCCATTTCTGTATTTTCTAGAAGATATACCAAAGACAAAATAAAATGAAAAAGAAAAAAACCCCTCTCATTTAGAGGGTAAGAGAAGAAAAAAGGAAAAGAACAAGGGAATTTGTGCAGGAATAATTAATGAGAATGCCTAATAGTCTGTACCAATCTAGCACAGTGTATTCATTTAGAGAGGCACAGGGTCAGCTTCATTTATATCTGGCTTGCAAAAATGGGTGGAGAATTACCCACAGAAACACAAGTTGATGACATGAGAATGTTCAAGACTTGACTTATGACTGTAAAAAGTAGTTGCGATCTTATTTCAAAGTGTCTCATCTGTGACACTGATTATAAAACATTTCCACAGGCAGCGTTGTATTTCCATTTTTAAACCCTTCGAAAGATTTTTCGGGCTCACGTTGATGCTCATCTTTTCTGATCACTCTGCTTTAGATTGCAATCAAGAAAAAAATGAAGATTTCCTTGTGAAAAAAGACCCTGTATAAGGTACACATGCAAAGGACAATAGCTCTTAAGAGAAATGAATGAGAATCAGACATCATTTGCTGAAGGAGGCTTTTAAAATCTCCACTTAGGACTGTCACCTTGACAAATTGTGTTCCAAGTTCAGAGATTTTTATGTAGTCAGGTCTCCTATAATGAGACTTCCACAGCCGTTTTAAAGAACTAGAGTAAATTACTCACTTTTCCCCTTATGAAACACAGTTGGAAAATGGTAATGACTCTTTTGATATGGATTCCATTAACTAAATTCTTATTTTGGTAAAAAAATTATTATTCCAATTGCTAATTATGTCTTTTTCAGCTTTTTTTTTGTGGCTATACTCACTGCACATATTTAGCTTCAATTTTCCTGTTGTAAGTGCCAAAGTTAATATTTCAGGATTACATTAACTGCAAGTGTTTCATATTTACATTAAAGGCACACCTTATGCACAATTTTAGCCTTTTTTGTTAGAATAGTACACACCCTCTGGGGAGCACTTAGCTGCTTCTTACTGACTGCTGCGTAATGAACCAGGTTTTTGACAACCTGGTTGGTGACCTATTAGGAAATTTCTTTACCTTGATTTTGATGGTAACCAAAACTGATATTTTGTTTCCTTCTCTGCTTCAGGGTATTTCTTTTAACGCATTTAATACAGTTGAGGGAAGTCAGGAGATCAATTGTTTGAAGAACCTTGGTTATTACAAAGATGAATGAAAGTGTGGGATTGTTGTGTAAAGTTCATAATTTATAAAACATGTATTTGTGTGTATTTAATAAAATTTATATGTTAGAAGAAGCTTTTATGATCTTCACAGACTTTGAAGGACGTGCTTGGCACTGCCTGAGATAAGGATTAAGGTGGCCTAGGTCTTATTACACAGAATTTACGTGAGTTAAACAGCAGTTTCCTGGGAGCTGAAGCAATCAACAAAAAAGCTGGATAAGAAACACTCTGCTACTGCTGGGGGAATAAAGGGAGATCTGTGGTGGTTTTTCCCTCTGGATTCAGGTCCAAGGCTGACAATATCCTATTAAAAACCACTGCACCTGCTTTGGCACTGGGAATCAGCATCACTTGCGTACACAGGAGAGGGAGGTATGTTATAATATCCATTTATTTTAGATGATGATGATGATGTAGTTGCAATATATTCAAAAATTTATTTTTAAAAGACAAAATTGCTGACTTCTGAAAACAGTGATTTTGAAATTTTCCCCTGTATGTGCTGTTTCTGAGCCAGGCGCGGCACCACGCTACCTTCTACCAGAAGGGAAAAATCACCAGTTACACAACAAAGAATGTAGCAGGAAAAAGAGCATTAAGTCTGTGTTAATTTTTGTCAGAAGGATGAATTAACCAAAGGCCTCCTGGCCAGTAGCATTGGACTTTATCATCTTGGAGGTCTTTTCCAGCCTTAATGATTCTGTGATTTCTTTGCCTTCTCCTCACATCTCTTTATTAAATACACTGTTCTTCCTTTCCTAAGCACCTTCACTGCAGCTTCCAACTAATCACTTACATAAACTTCTTCACTTCCTTGTCTCCTGCTTCACATGTAAAACACATCTTGAGAAAAATTGCCTTCAGACCCTCTTTAATCTTTTTATAAGTGGTACCATGAGGACGGACATGTCATCACATGAGTTACAGGAAGAGGGGTGCCACTAAACTTAATACAATAATGTGTTGAAATGAAACTTCAGTATGTTGCTCTCTTACAACTTATCCCATGTAACTTTTCAGCAGAATTTTTTTGTAGCCATACACTACTTCCATGCTTTTTTTTCCCAAATGTCATACCCCTGTTATAATTTCAGTGGTTCTATTAAATTGCTTTGGCTTAGCAACCAACCTGAAATATGAAAAGTAGAGTCAGAAAATATAACTTTATGTGATTTGATAGCTCATTAAAAGTTAACATAATTTGCAACTATAAAAGTAAGGACCATTCAGGAAAAACATTTTTAAGGAACCATACAAGGAAAGAACAGAGCTGGAGTTGCTGAAGGAGAGATTTTTTTTGTCCCACAGTGGTGTAATTCAAGATTTATACAAAATTCAGTTAAAAACATGGTTAAAAATCACTATGATAAGTTATGAATATTTATGTACTCAAGAAAAAACACAAATCAAGTATATTTATGAAAACAATGAGCTGAATAATTGTAATTCCTTCCAAAATAAATAAGTGCATTGTCTCTTTCTTAAAAAGGAAAAAAAAAACAAAGATGGAAAAGGGAGAAACCCTAGAGTGACTAGTTCCTATGAAAGCATCTGACAAAAACACTTTCTAAAATAATGGGACACTACATGGGACATAAATAATACTTGACCCAGAAAACTGTGGTGAGCGAGATTATGAGTAAACCCCTGCACTGAGTTTTCCCTTTGACTGTTCTGAGAGCAGAAATTGTTACTTACTTTGTATTTCTGACTGCATTATTAGTGGAATAAACATATTTTCTCAAGCTTTCCTAAGTGTTCAGGTAGTCTTCGTTTCTTATTTTCTTCTCTCAGTTGAAAAGCACACCAGCACCTCCACACACCTTTAACTGGACTGTATTTAGTTTTTGTAAATGATCCTGCAAACCATAATAGCAACAATGTTTCTAGTGACCAACTGTAGAACTGAGATACACCAACTGTATTGGCAATGTAGTACATTCAAGTAATCCAAAAAGCTAGGACACTTAGCTCAAACTGTGATAACAATATTGAAGATTTCCCAGAATTGAGAAAATGTAGTTAAAAAGTAGTTAAAGTAGTGACTAAAGCCATTGTGAATAGTGTTTGTCAAGTGTAGAAGCACATCAGTGTTAGTTTGTGCATTTTAAAGGAACAGCCACACATTAAAAGAAAGATCCAACAGTGCAGCATGGCTTTAATAACCCTACAAGACTTTAATAACCCAACAGAGAGATATGGAATCAGTACCTCTGCCCTGTGAGAAACTCATTCCACAGTGCTGCCAATTAAACCTCTGACCAAACCAGCCCTTTAGGAGAACTTTTGTTCTTTGGTGTAGTCTCAAGATCAGTTTCCTTCTAGAAAAATAACTGGAAAAATGAACAAACATTAAGGGCATCCAAACCAAATCCCAAAGCACCACTCTGGGGAGTTCTCAGCATATTCCTCCTCTCCAGAGAGTATTCAAAGAAATTCTGGTCCCAGGTATCTCCAGATGCTGCACATAGCTGGCAACTCTGGGCTGACTTGGAAAGTTTATGCCTAATCTTGCCTGACATTAACATTTTTACATCTCCTGAGTTGCTAGAAAAACAAGATTACACTGAACATTTGTTACCTGGAGTCAATGAGGATATTACTTGGTCACACAAGGGCAAATCCTCTCATTTCAATGCTAACAAGGAAATGGATTAAGGTCTTTATCTTCACAGAGTGAAACACAAATATTTAATTCTGGTTTTCATGTTATCCTCTCACATGCGTGGCTTTCTGAGATCAGTCACCACGATAAAAATAAAAAGGATGTACTCAAGAATGGGAATAAATATTCAGGTTGCTTCATGAATATGGACATCAGTGGCAAGAAGTAGACATCAAAAGCCTCACAAGATTTTCTGTCTTTAATAATTTAATTCTACAGCAAAGTCAGTCAGTGGTTGGAAAACAGCAGGTTCAAATGCTGTAGACTGAGCAAAGGAAAAATGTCTGCTACTATTTTGCTTGACACCAAACACAAATTTTGCAGTGGAAATCAAGTTTACAGATGGTTTTACACGTTTACAGGGTTTCCATGAGAAGAGGAGTCCCAACTTTCCACACGGATAGATTTTTCTAAATATTCTTCAATATTTCAATAAATCTTTAGGTGCTACAAAACTTTCCTGTATATGATCTTCATTTATTGACTTTTCCTTTAAGTCAGAAAGTTGACTTTGCAAAAAATATAGAAGCCTACAGTAACTGATGATACCTAAGACAGAGGTAAAATGTCACATCAGTTATAAATGGCCAACTGGTGTGCTGTGCGAAGCAGTGACAACGTGTGCCAAGTGTATCTGCTGGACATTCTCAGTTTGAGAACACTGTCTAATCTGGAAATGCTAATTCCTGTGTTTGTGTATTAAAGACCATTCTCTCTCACATAGTAAAAGGAAGTCCAGCTCTACAACATCCATAGAAAAGGTAAAAAATAACCTTGAGACCTGTTCAGTTAATACTGAGGACTTCAGAATGAAGAAGTTAATTATGTTCTGAAAAGTGCTACTTCCATGTGGGACGTAAAAAAGGAACAGAAGGAAACAGATTATGAAGGCATCACTAGAACTCTCTTATGAATTACAGTAGAATTTTAACTACGGTAAAAATTCAATTGATACAAGTAAGAATTGGTCAAAATACCCATAAATTTAGAATTCTTTCTGTTTCCTAACCTGAGAGACAACATGACAATTCAAGAAACCAGCAAGATCTTTGCCCAGAGAAGTTGTGGCTGCATCAACCCTGGAAGTGTTCAATTTAAATCTTATTTAAATCGATAAATTATATTGATTGCAATGATAGACAGTATGAAATGTAGCATGGGATTTCCCAGGTAAGCATTTGCCCTCAACTATATCAGATGAAAGATACTGTAAACCAAGTGCTGAATGAGTACAGCAACTTCACTGTAATATTAATTGCAGGTACAGATAACCACAGATGAAGTGCTGCTACCATATTAATTAGATAGATAATCATGATCTCCAACAAGACTTTCAGGTATGGAAATATAAACTTGGACTCGGAAATAACTGTGAAAAAGCAATTTCCCTCTTTTATGATTATTTCCAATTCTGTACCTACTGTGGCCACATTTCGTAATTTTGCTGTCATTTGCAGTGGTTTTTGTAATTTGTTACAGCTATCCCACAGATTAGTCCATCACCCCATATGATATTTTTAGTGCACACAGAACTATGGTAGCTAAGCAACAAAAAAATTGAGGAAGTTGAGGACTGGATGTTGTCTCAAAATGACCATAATCTGTACTTAACGGGTGTTTGAAATGGACCCTGCTCATTAAATTGAACCAGATTTCCTCTGGGTGACAAAAGTGTCCTCATGCAGCTGGTGGGCTTGTGTTAAAAATGTTGCAGCTTTATCTTTCGGAAGTGGAGCTAAATGTTCTTTCCACACCGTGCCTGTCCCTCTGCACAGTCTCTGGTTCACTTTCACCTCCCTGGGAGATGAAGCTTCCACGGAGGGGATGATGTAGGGCACCCTGGGTCTCAAGCCTTGCATTCCACCCTGAGGGAGCTGCCTCCAGCAAACAGTAAATTAAATATTAAAGAACTGTTTTTAGCAATGATGATCATCAATCTCTAGTAATAGAAAAAGTGATCTTGCATTATCTCAGCCAGTGGAACTTATTATAACAAATTATGTAAATATGTCAGGGTTAAGTCCTGCTTAAGAGGAAGAAAAAGGGCTTAAATCTCTTTCAGCCCTAAATATCTAGCAATAGCGTGTAAATCTAGACTGAATTTTTATATTAATCTTAAAGCTTGATCTGAATCAAGTACTTAGAATTATATATTTTACTTATTTGAAAGATTGGACTTATTTTTTTTTTCCATGCCATAAAAAAAATACTTTTTCTACAAACTAACCATCAGGCTGTTTTGGAGAGTTTATAAGAACTCTGTCTCTAGGTACAAATTACAAATACAAATAATTCAGATTTTTTGGGAGAAATCTATATGAAATTCATGACCAAAGACTGAAAATCCTGGCTAAAGATAACCATGCTGCTTGTAGTCCATATGCCAACTATACCATCAGTTTATGCATTACACTTTCACCCTGGATGGCAAATAATCTCATGTTTATGAGATTTGCTGGTCATGAAACTGCCTTAAAAGCATTTTCCATTTTCTTCAATTTTAGCTACTTCTGACATCCACTAAAATCCCTATTAATTTTGTTATTGACAGAAATATTGCCTATAATTTATTTGATAGAAAAATAATGAAAAAATCTTTTTATTCCTTATTCTATATGTGTACATTTAAAGACCAGCAATATTTATTTATAGCTTGACAAAGAAGAGTACTTAGCAAAGTAGATGTGGATTACTAGAAAATGACACTATATAATGTAACAGGAGCTTTCAGATAATAGTTGTTGTCAGATGCTTTTCTACTTTGGCCACTCATAAAAAGTATCTTTTAGAGAACTGAGAAATTCTTGAGCTGTATTATCTATTCCTGTTTTTTTAAAACACAATCAAAATGTCTCAAAAATTGTTGAAGGCTTCACTTTCAATAATTCTCTATTACCATGCCAAGCTAATACACATTTTAATTTTTATTTTATCACTGAGGTGTTTTTTCATTTCAATCACATATTTAACCACTACCTATATGAGACTGGTTAACTGACTTTAGGTTGGATATCAGGAAAGGTTCTTCCCCCAGAGGGTGCTGGGCACTGCCCAGGCTCCCCAGGGAATTGTCCCGACCCCGAGGCTGCCAGAGCTCCAGGAGTGTTTGGGCACCGCTGCCAGGGATGCACAGGGGGGGATTGCTGGGGAGTCTGTGCATGTGACAGCACAGATTCTTTCCCATGGGAATTTTTCCCTTCTTCTACTAAAATTTACTAAGTATCAGATAAGTTCCATGTTACTGAGAGTGGCTTTTGGAAACTGGACCAAATCAGTCCTGGGGGGTGGATGATTGTTAGCCATCTGAATAGCCCTCTTGCGTGTATATAAATCTGTTACTAATTAAATACATTCATTCGGCATTCTCTCAAGATTTGTGTGTCCCTTCGCTCTGCTATCGGTTCAACAGCTACATGTGCAGGGACAGGAGCTGGACTGGATGGTCCCTGTGCATCCCTTCCAGCTCAGGATATTCTGTGATTGTCATTCTTGCTGTCCAAAGCCACTGCAGGTGTTTGTTACAGACCCCTTAGAAGAGCACTCAGGCTTTGTGAGGTGTTGATCAAAACAATCATGATCAATTATAAGAGTTACTATGGGAAGGAAAAAGGAGATAGCAAACATAATACCCCTTCAGCTACTGGGGGCTCCAGCTGTGCAACACCCAAGGCACCCGTGGCAGGACAGGCATTCAGTGCAGATCCTGCTCGTGCTTAGAGCTATGGACATCGTGGGCTCTAGGGCTCATATCCAAGAGTTTCTTTGTGGTAGACAGTGCTGTGAATTTCCCACCTCAAGTCAAAGGCAGTTGCTGTGAAGTCAACCTGGCGCAGGGCAGGGTGAGCCGGCCGTGTCCTGAGCCGGGGGGACGGATGGGCTGCAGCTCGGCTGAACTGTTCTGAGCACTGCAGGTTCCCTGGTGCACAAAGGGCCGTCACAAAGGGACCAGTACAGCTGCAAACATCATCTGAAGGTCCAGCAGCCACAGCAGAGGATGTGTAAAATACCATCACAGAGCCCAAACTGAAAACCTGAGAGAGGTTTTCAGAGCAGACTCTGATAAGGGCGTTGGGGGAACTCAGCTTTGCCATTCAGAGAGGCTGTTTCTCCATCTAGTGCTACAAAATCAGATTCTTTAATACAGAATAACAAGAGTACACCATAAATAAGATAGACTTTAAAAAAACCCCCACCAAAACCAATCAATGAAAAAAAAAGCAAACAAAACTAAAACAAAACAAACAAACCCCAAACTTAAGTTCATTCCCGTCTTCTCATCTGAAGTTCCCTGATGCAATGTGAACTCCAAAAGCATTCACTGTCAATGCCACAACACTTTTGCACTAGGGGCTCACTGCAATGCACCCACACCTCTTAATCTGTACCAGGCTAATTACAAGGTTATTTAGGACATTCAATAAAAAATTTCCCTCTTTATCACGGAGCAATGTGATATTGTAGTGATACCAGTCTGTGTTAAAAGATATCTCTTCAATCAAGAACACACAAGAGTATCTTGTTTAAAGCAGTAGAGTAGCCTTGGAATCTTCAACAAAACTAATTCACACTAATCCTATTCTCAGAGATAATCTACAGAATTGCATGGATGGAGACAGAATGTTAGTTAATGACAATTTACATTTAATATTTTTAAAATCAATTTAAAAGAAAGCAGACCACAAGAAATTATACAGTTTATGTAGTCTTAAAACCCAAACAAACAGGAAATCATCAACAAAATAATTTTGGCAAAAAAGATAAATTCCTGTATTTCCTAAAAATAACTTGTTACAATGCAGGGATACTAAAACATTGCAACAATCCACATAATCTTTTCAGTAAATAACATGTGAGCAAATACTTTCAAACTCCTTTTTGAGCCAGCACTGCTGATGGCACATCTATCTTTTAGATCCTGATTCCTGGCTTCGGGGTGGTGTAAGACAGGGTGTTCAGCCAGTTTAAACATACACAAGTACTGCATCTCTATTATAAATGTGTATAGGTATGTTGGGTAACTAATATTAATTATGGCAAGCACTCACCACCAGGCATTTCGGCAAGTTAAGTACCACATGCCATCAAAATAAATTATTTTTATACCTGAATACAGTCAGTAAGAAGCAGTTGGCAAAAAGTATCCAGATGGATTTTTTGCCATAAGTAAAGAGAAATGAGATGAATTTTTCTGCAAGAACATTGACCATTTTACAGCTTTTAGGCTTCCATTCCTTTATAGGATAAACTGTGGGAAAATCAGGTTTATTTACTGCCATTATTGAAAGCATTCAGCTGAAAATCTGCAACACAGAACCAGAAAATATGTTGTTTCTGAAATTGAAACCAAATCACATTTGAGACAATGCAGCAACACAGAATAAACAGGAAAAAAATTACTTGAGCTGTGGGCTGCAATGGACAGTGATTTACAGAAAAGGGCAGATAAAAATATCAAGCCATCAGATGCATGGATGACCACTCAAAAGCAACAAATTTGAGATCTATGTTTCATGCTAATTGAAATAGTTTTATTGGACAGCTTGTCAGAAAAGTGACAGAGATATGTAGACATCCACAAATGAAAAACCTAATGTTTGAAGAATGTGTAACAGCATTTAGAAATTATTTCAGTACAATAACAACCTCCATAGCTGGGAAGACTCGGGAACAGATGGCTTTGGGACCTGAGAGCACATTTCACAGTATTATCTTTGAGTAATTTAATTAAGCAGTTCCTTTTCCTTGCAATAGAGCTTATTAGAGCAATCCAGGCACAATGATGTGGCATTTCTCTGCTTCCCTGCTGATGCTCTGGCTCAGTTCAGATGGGTGGACCAGGGAAGAGCAAGACATTTTCTCTCTCTTTCTCTCTCTGTCTCTTTTTCTGCTACCCATATGAAGGGTATGAAAGGAAGGTGCACAAAGACAGAAATGCTTACTGAGCATGCAACAGCCTGTGTGCATTGGAAACATGCAAAGGTTGTGTAAAATACAGGTGAATAAAGTCAGAGACATCACTTTAGCCCAAGAGGCAAGGAAACAGAGGAAAAAGACATGACCTGAAGGACTTCTAAGAAGGACATGGAAATCACCCCTTCCAAACACATTTCCAGGCAAGAATAGATGTTTGCTAATAGGTGAGGGCCCTTTCAAAAATATAACTGGTCTAGACAGGCAAATGTTTGTAAAAACATAAAGCAAAACCTTGTCTCCAGTACATCAGACAGGGCTCGACCATGTTCCATCTGCTGACATGTAATCTCCTGCTGACCTTAAATTACTCCTTCACCCACCCCTGGGAAAGCAGAGGGAATTCAATCTGCACTCAATTCATGAAGTTTGAGCATCTCAGGGTTTGTATCTCTTTCCCTTGTGCTCCTTCAGCTTCCCACCTTCTGGCATCATTCCTGACAGGTATTGCCACTGGGATGGCACCTTCTGGTGCTTCTGCAGTACAGGTAACTGCATTGGGAAAGGGATCAGTGAAAGGGAAAAGTCCATTTATCCCTTTTCCAACTGCTGATGTACTGGACTGCTTTCAACCTGAACAAGTGTAAGGGAAACTGTTAGTGGAAAGTAATTTCCATAGATTATTTTTCAAAGAAAGTGATTTTAGACAGCAGTAGGAAATGATGAATCTTGCATGCAATTTACCCTCCTATGCCAGAAATAATGAAAACTAGGACAAGCTGTTTCACAGAAGGATTAGACACTTATCCAAGATTGGAAAACTGTCAGTATCTGTAAACATTTTCAAAAGTTTACACTACACCTGTGAATCTGACTCTTTTGAGGCATTTTGGCAGATATGCTCCTTTTCTTACAATCACTTGAAAAGGTCTAGCAGCTTCTATTTCCACAATTTGTGGGGTTCTTGCAAGAAAATGATTAAAATATTAAAATGCATATCAGCAAATAAAATGTGGGAACAGATGAGAAGATTTCGCTTTACTGAGAATGTTAATTATATCTTTGCAATATTTTCAAAAGATCAAGAACGCAAATGTACTGGGTGTAGGTGGCAAGGTTTTGGCAGCAGGGGAGGTGTGTGGTGGGGGAGCTCTGTGCGAAACTGCCAGGGGCTGCCTTGGGAAGGGCACAGAAACAACAGCCCCACCACAGCCCACAGCTGATCCCGTCAGTGAAGCTGGTGGCATCTCCTGGAAAATATATTTAAGAAAGGGCAAAACCGTGCCCAGGAATGGAGAGAAAAGGGGCAAAAAAAAAAAAAGGGTGTAAGAATCAGTCCTACAACACCAAGGTGAGAGAAAAGAAAGGAGGAGGTGCTCCAGGTGCCAGAGCCAGGATTTAAATTAATTTAGTTAGTTTTTCCCAAATCAAGACTGTTTTGACCACGATCATAATTAGTAAGTGATGTCCCTGTCTTTATTTTGACCCATAAGCTTTTTTGACTCATATTGCCTGCCTGTCCTGCTGAGGAGAGGCTGTGGCAGTGCAGCCAGGTGGGAACCAGTAGCATGTCAAGGTCAACTCCCCACAGCAGGAAATGTTCCTTTCCTAGGGAGCCTTTTTCTTTTATGCTCCTTCTATAGGTGTCACTATTGCCTTTGATTCCTCGGGTATCTTCACCCACGTTGCAAGTGCAGCATGCACCGGAGTGAGCCATAATCTTTCTAGCTCATGTAATGAAGGCAGTGAAGAAATGTCAGACTGGGTTCTGTGTGCATTGCCAGCCAGAATATTAGCATTATTCTAGTCCTTAAAAATGAAAAATCTCTTTGTAATATGACAGAAGTTTAATCCTGTTGTTGCTAATGCTGGTTAATATTTGCAGTTTGCTGTGTAGCAGCACTCAGACAGAACACAGCTCACAGGTGACCACGTGTTCTCTTCTGAAAAGGACATAAAAAGTCGTTTTGCCAGGAAAACAAAGCAAGAATGAGTCTGGCCAGCATTCAAAACTTTCAAATCTCAGATCCACTTTTTGCAGACAAGTTGTGGCAAAAACAAACCCTCCAGACCACTTTGCACTTTCTAAGGTAGTTGCTCCAAATTTTCCATACTAGCAGATGCAGTGAGTCACAACCAATGTAAAAGATCTCCATATGGAAGTTCGCAAGCCTGCAATTACCACAAAGCTCTGCACAGGCTGGATTTACCTTCCACATTTCTTCTGATACAGATTTTAGGAGCTAAGTCTTATACACAGCTGCATCTTACAATAAGAAGGCACTACTCACTGGAAAAATAATAATTGTTTTGCTACTCATGGCTTCAAAATACAGCCATTTTTGAACTGCTGGGATTTCTAAACCAACCCTGCATTAATCTGCAGACACACTTTTGGGTTTGGTGCCTTTGGTCTTTGTAAAGTAACAGGTAAACCCCCTACTTCATTTAAATATAAAATCTATCTGCCTATGACTTTTTCAAAATTTTAACATAGCAATTTAGCAGAGGTGCTCAAGATAATTTTTTTCTTATTGTTAAAATGTTTAATGGTTGTAGCCACAGTAATGAGGAGAGTCAATGTCCTCAAAAGCTTCAGTTGCTTGTTTTGTGTAGGCAGAATCGAACCACAAAAGGTGTGGTAACAATGTGGGTCATGAAAACGAGCTGAGTTTGTAGAGATGCTGCCTTATTAATTCAATTCTCTATTGGAAATGCATTTTGCACTTCCTACCTGTGGATAGTGGCCAGGCTTTTAGAAATTTCATGCTAAAAGTATAGCAACCAATAAAAAATAGTTGCAGGACTGGTTTCCTGGTTCAAGTATCATGAAAATATTTAGGAGGAAAAGGTGTAATTCTTAATTTTTTTTGTGGGCAAAGCATTGAGGGGCACATGTTCAAAGGTCATTAGCAGGTCTCAATAAGAGGTGGTCATTTGGCGTCTTAATGTCAGCTAGTATCCAGCATGTGGAGAAATTACTCTGTGATTTCTTCTGAAGAAACTGTCCCCTGAAGTACTGCTTGTTTTTTACTGAGATCCTGCTGTTTCAGCTCAGAAGAAACAGTCGAATGGGTGGCATGAGCTAAATGTCAGTTCTGACAGCTATATTCCACCTGCCAGATTTCTAGTGCAGTCTGAAATCAATTTATTTAGTTCCTGTCTCCAAGTGCTAATCAACTTGCATCTCTGAAGAAACTGCTGTTCAAAGTAAGGAGAAACAATCTTATAAAGCTGATATATTGGGTTTGCTTGTCATGTATTTTCTGATAAACTGTTTTACGTACAAATACATAGTAGCTTGTGAAATTGCTCAGATCTTCACCCAGAACTGAATCCTAGATAGAGTCCAACTGTGCTTCAAGTTGGAATAATTGTTGTGTTCTAGGAGAATTTAATCATGCCCGAGACAGGCAGGTAATTATAAACATCAGAGGTTGGACTTGACGATCTTGGAGGTATTTTCCAAATTTGATTCCAACCAATGATTCTCTCATTCTGTGATCTGTGTTAACAATTAGACCACTTATCTTATTTTCTGTCCAGTATTTCAGAAACATTAGTCATGCTCTGATTTAAAGACTTGGTCCAAGTCAAACTTGAAGGACTTGGACCAATAGTTTGCAAAATTACTCAGCATTACATAAATCTGCAAGGTGTTCAGTCAACATTTACGTCTGCTTTCTTTTAATGTGATGGGTCTGTCTGAAGTGTAAATACTTTTCATCATAGCAGTCCCTACAGTGCCCTTTTTGGGTGTGTGACTAAAGCAATGCTGATAACACACCAGTGAGCTGAGCACTACTTTTAATACTTCAAGAGTTTCTCTCCTTTTCCACTCTAACCCTGCAGGAGGTAGGCTGGGGATGGGCAAGAGAGTGGGAGGGAAGAAACTGTGGAAGACTGACACAGACTGACCAAAGGGATATTGCATACCATAGAATGTCATAGTCAGGTTTGGGTTTTTTTTGGTGAGGGGAAGGGGATTTAGGGCAGGTAACCATTGCTCAGTGAGGGGAGGGGGATGGATTTAGGGCAGGTAACCATTGCTCAGTGACTGGCTGGGCAGCAATGTACTTCTAGAACATGGGGAGTGATTGCATCATTGTCATCACTTGTGTGTGGGTTCCCCCTCCTCCCCTTTTCCTTTTTCATGTGCTTATTAAACTATCTTTATCTCAACTCATGAGTTTTCTCACCTTTACTCTTCCAATTCTCTCTTTCATCCCACTGGGAGTGGCGGGAGTGAGGCTTGCCGGCCACGGAGAACCCACTCGCTGTGAGTATGTGCAACATGTGATGCATGTGATTAGTGCCTTCTGACTCATTTGTTGTTTGAGTCCTCTCAGTGTTGCAAAAGTAACACCAATGAACACTGAAAAATGTAAAAGAATGTGAAAATCCCTCTAGGTTTAAAGATTCTCAGAATTTCTGATAGTTAAACCATAAATGAGATGGCACAGTCGCCTGGATCAGTTTCTAGTGCAGGCACAAATTCCTGCAGTTATTTGCCCTTAGAAAATCAAACTTAAAAACCTCACTGAAACCAAAACCAAGTGATTCAGAGAATATAATCTATTTTCTCTTAGATCTCAGGTACCAGTCTGAGGATATCGGAGTAAAACTGTGAGACATTAACAGAGTAAAATGAAGGCTTGGCACCAAAGACCACTACAGCTGTATTCAAGCAGACTGAAAGTTTACCTGTGACAGTTTTCCTAGATATCAGTCTAGTTTTGTGGCCACTCCACAAAAACACCATGACTCCCTTTTATGTGTGTGTGAAAGCATGCAGCTTTTCTTCAGAAAAAAAGAGAAAATGTCAAGAAAACATAAAACTCTACCAATGCCCAAACTTCAGTAGGGAATATCAGATCTTTTCTGGAGGATATCAATGTTAATGATTAAAATACCTTTACAAAACATAAAAAATCCAGTCCTAGAAGAGCTATGCTGAATCAAATTTTCATTTAGAAAGGGCCAAATTCTTTTTGATTTTTATATGCAAGTCTGTCGGTGCTTTCTTCATGTCAGGAACTCTTCTTCCATTTCAATTTTATTGTAATGTCCTGGAAATTGCAACTGGCCTTTTTCACTGGAGTTAGCTTTTATAGGTACACAACATATTGAGAATCTAATTGTAAGAAAAACTTTGAAAGAATTCTTACTAAAGCAAAAGGATAGTATGTTGAAGAAATGAAAGATTGGAGCCAATTATACAGTGTGGCTGCTGTAAATTTTTTCAAATACAGCATCAAATACTTTCTATTCCATTCATTTATCCTGTGAGTTTAAAATATGACTCACATACCTTAGATACATGAATTATACTTTTTCCTTGATTGGCCCCCTAAAATTTCCTACATTGACCTAAGAAGTATTAAGTAAAAGAGGTAGAGAAAGGCAGACTCACTGCAACCTGATGAAACCTTTAGAGTGACAAAGGCATGCAAGATTCAAAGATGTTACCCACTTCCTTTGCAGGCACCAAAGCCTCTCTAATTCTACTTACACAAGTTCTAATCAAAGGACAAAACTTAATTTGGAGTTATCTGCTTTGTAGGTCAGCACTTTCTGTTACTTGGAAATAGAAAATAGACCATTAAAAGGGATATATCAGCAGGAGAATGGGTTGAAAGTGCTTTAGGAAAATGAAAAAGAAATAAAAGTAAAGTTGCACAGAAGAAGAACCTTTTCACCTCATGATCTGACCAGCAGACACTGGGGCATATCCTACTGGCAAGTGTGTAAAAATCTCTTGGTTCACAGAAAATTAGGTACAATTTGTGCCCTTTACCAATAAAGGCTGAGTAATTTGACCTCCATGTTACCATCAATCTTTCATCTTCTTGTTTTTATTTGGGGTCAGGAGAACATGTCTTGTTTGTAAAAATAAGTCCATTTTTGTTGAAAAGTGGAGATGTTTCTCAATCACACTCCATATTACAGCTTCAGCTGAAGACCTGAGTGAACACATTTTTCTAATCACTTAAACCTAGTCTTTGTCTCCTGATTCTCTAAGTTCACATTAAAAGAGAACTTGAGCAGAGCTGCCCTTCCAGACAGACAGACAGCACACAGTGAGAGACAGCAGTTCTTGATTTCCTCCAGCATGTCTCCCGTATATATAATTGTCTGGCATGTCTTCATCAATATTACATACAGAATTCTCAGCAACCGTCATGAACGTCAACACAAAGAATTAAGAGAGTTTCCAATAGGGCATTATTTTTGGATGACAAATTTGCAATGCCTTCTGCAGATCTAGAAAGTTGTCGTGATAACTGTAAACTAGAATCAAAAACCTATGGAAATGTACAAGATATTTTAAATTTTCTCTGTATGTAGGAAGAAAAGGAGGAGGCAATTGCAGTAGGGACAAAAACCTGAAAGAAACATTGATTTAAGCTTTCTGCCAAGTCTTAAGCCCTCATTGTTTAAAATTACAACAGGACTATCATATGTTCAGTTTGCATGCTGTGTACTGGTGCCCTTGCTCAAATACAGTCTTCCAAATGCAGTTTTCAGTCATAAATAATTCTGTCATCTGGTAGTCAGCTGAAATGTGGCATTAACCATACTGTCAACAGCTAATATTATAGATTGCTTCGCAAATAAATAACAGCTGCTTTGTAAAAAAATTGAAAGCATAAAAGTTTATGTGTCCTTTTTCTACTTTTATCATTTCATGCCTGTATATGAATGGGTAGCAAATGGTAGAATTTTATTCCTTCTTTCTTATGGTTGGTGCCGTTCTGGTGCAGTGCCTTACATCATCATGTAGAATTAATCAAAATGGTCACATCAGGTGAAACAATTGTTATAGAAATCCCTCAACTTGACTAAGAATTGTCATTCAAATGATTTGTTAAACTGAGTTGTGTTGCTCATATACAGTCTTTTGATTAATGTACATTTCTTCAAATGCACTTAAATCAGAATTCATCACAGTAAGGTCGTGACACTCCTGCAATTCAGTTTTACAGAAGTAGCTTTCATTAACAACAGAGTGATGACCTTAGCTTTGAGTTTTCTGGTTCTGTCAGTTTGTGCTACAATTTTAATGAGATTTAAAACCAGGCTTTTCAGCACAGCATTCTTTAAGCAGTGTTCTTAACAGCTGCAATTTTCTCTGTGCAAGCCATTTATGGTTCCTAACCCTTTCCAACTGAACCAGTGAAAGACACTCCTTTAACTCTCTGATGGCCTTTATGAGATATAGTCATAAATGTTTCTGTCCCAGCGATGCCATTTATTTTGATTAATATGCAGTAATCACTGCAGAGGCGTTTCTCAACGTTGTATAAAATGATGTGCATGAGGCAAGCACACAAGCCATAGCCCGAAAATATCCACTAAGCACCAGAAGGGAATACACTACCACTGTTTGTAATCATTTCACTCATTGTTTACCCCATGTTGTTCTAAAACCCTTGGGTTTGTGTAAAGACAAGCTTATGTTTAGGTGTGAGAGCAGATGGAAGTGAAAGTTTTAGTAACTGTGTCTTTTTAGCATGCAGAAGACAAAACTTTGTCTGATGTCAGAAACAGATGGAAACCATTACTGCCTATCACAATACACATATTACTAATTTCCTGTACTAGAAATCTGTCAGGACCATACATAACAACTTTTTAGAAATATCCAGCTATCTAAAGCCTGTGGAAATGTGAGATGTGTGTAACACTCAAAACGTCAACCAAAATAATACTAAAAACCCTTCCACAAACCCCAAAAAATATTTTATCAAGTCTAAATATACATATTCCAATGCATTTGAATCACCCCTTAGGAAAAAATAATAAATCAGAAAGACCCACTCTGATGGGATAAATCAGAGCATGTCTTTTACTAAAAGGGAAAAAAGCTGGCAGTGTAGACAATTTGTAGACAAATAAAAGGATCAATATCTTTTCTAGCAAATGCTGAGAGCTGTACTTTAAAAAAAAAAAATCACTCTGTTTTGAAGAAAGTTGTTTTGGATAAAAGCTTTTAGCTATCAAGCCAATAGTCCAGCCTGTGAATGCACACAAAAGGGTCGTCCCACATTAGTAGCAGCAAATTATTAAATAAATTTTTCTAAAGCACAAGTGTCTTTTCTGTGCACTACTAGCAAAGTAATTGACAATGTGAATGAAAAGAACAAGTGCCTATGTCATTTTTCTGCTACACTCAACTTATATCTGTGAGATCTCTGAATCTCCCTCTTCTGTGCTGGTTTCATTTCTTCCTAAAGTACTCAATTAACCCCCAATCTGGAAATCAGGTAATTTAGTTCAAATTAATCTTCAACAAAACACAGTCCAGTCTGTTTCTGTGACTGCAAGAGCCCCTGTATTTTCTTTTTTCTCCTTTATCTTCATTGCTTTTCTACAATTCTTCTTGAGTTATATATAGTGTAAACCTAAAACAACCTTTGCAGAGAGTAAAACTAACAGCCTGCATCTCCTGCCTTTCGTTGTGAGACCTGACAGAAATATGGCTTGCAAATAGAATCCATTTCAACACAGGCATCTTGTCCATAAATTAAACTAAAAATAGTGAAGTTTTTTCAATTTTCTGTGAGTTATTTGTAGTACTGTTCCAAGCAGAGCACACTTGACTTGGGGAATTTAGGTTAATTTATTGCCAATTAACATCCTTTCACAGAAATCACCCTGCAGCTCCCCAGCTGCTGAAATAAAGCCACCTACACCCAGTACCATTCCTGAGGGAACATGGGCAAACCAAGCAAGCGATAAGTGAAACACAGTAAAAAGAATACAAATCTTAAAGAGTAGGATTGAGATTTGTAACATTTGCAAGTCAGGAAATTCTTAGCAACTCCAAGCACACTATCTATAGGTATTCTGTATGATACCATCAAATTACAGGGTTTGACATATTTCTGGTACAGGAATTGTGTAGCTCTCCTTGGTTGTTAGCATAGAAAAACATAACCACGAGATGATTATGCCGGTGCTTTTATTGAGAGCGCTCTGGGGACCAGGGGTTCAGACCCAAATCAAAGTCCCAACATGGTTTCGGAATAGATTTGCTTATATATCATAACTGTTATACAATCATATGTTAATCATCAACTTTAACATTGTTCTATTGTATATACTGTTTTCACCCAAGCATGAGCTTAAGCCTCCTTCCCCACAGAGTTTCACAGTATTGTTGGTCCTCTCTCATGATTCTTGTTGTGGTTAATTATGTTTATCAAGCAATCATCGCATCATCTACCCTACAGGTGGGTACACAGGTGCAGGTTCGCCCTGCAGGTTCACCCTGTTCACTGCCTTTAGCAGAGACAACACCCACTCCCGTTCCCAAGGCCTATCTTGATTACCACGATTTTGGAAACATTTTAACCCTTATTCTATCATGGTTACACCACACTGTTACCTTGTGATTCACCAATGTGTGTAAATGTCTGTGCTCCTGGGTGGAGCTAAAATGTGGGAGAAACCACATTGAAATGTTCCCGTCTTGCTGGATGTTACTACTTCTGTCAAATATGAAGTCTCTGGGTCACAGAAGAGACAAATTCTTAAGAAGCAAGTTCAACAAATCTTGTGAAGACATTGCTCATCAATCCTTGAAAAAGAAAACCTGTCAGGTTTCCAAAGGCTTCATGACTGAAAACTGCATCTGACATCAATGGGAAATGAAGACGCCCTTTAGAATACATGGTGAATAAGGAATAAACATTGCAATAATAAACAGGTTCCCAGTGTTAATGTCCGCATTCATGCTCATGCAACGGAAAGAGTCCTAACATTATCTTACAGGGATTTTCTGTGAATGAAGCATTCATGTCTTGGAAAAGGCAGGGAAGACATTA
This sequence comes from Orthonyx spaldingii, assembly GCA_013397795.1. Classification (NCBI taxonomy): domain Eukaryota; kingdom Metazoa; phylum Chordata; class Aves; order Passeriformes; family Orthonychidae; genus Orthonyx; species Orthonyx spaldingii. Next base: position 69,277 of record VZTJ01003244.1, read on the forward strand.
ATTTTACCGTAGTCAAGAAATGCTGTAAAGGACTAAAAGAAGTCATGGTTCAGAGGTCAAGTAATTTAATTAAAGATAAAATATCTGTTGCACTGGATCACAGAACTTTGAAATTGTCATGATAATCTCTGGGATAAACCACAAATTTCTGTGAAGTCACTCAGAATCTTCACTCGTGTCTCTGGCATTTCACACCTACAAAGTCCTTCAAAGCCTATCTGTGTGTGCAAGTTTGTCCCTAAGCAATTTCTGTAAACCCAGTTAGACACAAATGGAAAAAAACACAGGTTGATATGAATCCTGAGCCTGGCTATTCACACTATAAGAAAATCTTTCTACTCTCCATGGATCCAGAAAACAAACACCTCAAGGAGAGGTTCTTTAATATTTACAGTACAGTCATACATGAAAAATACTTTTACTATCCATCAGTTCTTAGTATAATTTTAATGATTTCTTCAGAAATTAAATCAAGTGGAGCCCCTGTCTGTGAGGACTACTTTTGTTAGAACACATGAAGCTGTCTTCAGCATTTAGGAATATCATGATTGTCAGGATATTAGAAACTAATAAAGAAAAAAAATCAGTAGGCTGAAAAAAGAAAATTAAAAATCCTAAGTCTCCTTCTCTTTTGGCCAATACATATTTCTTTAATTTTCTGATTCCCGTCATTTCTACAACCAGGCAAATTCCAGATTAACTTCAGAATTTTGATCTATATGTGCCTGTCTATTATTTGGAGACCTAAGGAGAGGTCTGCTTATACATTTTTGAACTTTACTTTTTGGATCCAAAGGAAAGTGTCCTACCATGCGATTCCTTCCTTCCAGAACAAACCTCAAGAGAACCAAATCTTAAAATTCCACTGTCTAAAGAAAAAAAAAAAAACTCTAAACACTATCAGTCAACCCCATTCCCTTCCATTTTTGAAGAATTCTCAATTTCAAAGAAACCATGGTATTTTCTGGTCACTCTTTCCCTCTATTTTTGTGTAAATCAATATTGTGACCTATGATTCATTGTCCTGTTTTGACCTGCAGTGATCAAGTGCAAGGCTTCCTGTAGGTAGCCCCAAATAGCTCTGTGCATCATCTCAATGCCTTATAATCCCTTTTTTCTGTTTTCTGGTAAATTTTTTTAATTTGGTTTGGATATTTAAGTCCCATTGTTTTGCTGCCCTTGTATCTCACTTTCTCCATTGTATCTCAGTCTTCTCTCAAAGAAGCAACCTCAACCTATTTTTTCCCGATTGCTCTAAATATTCCCATATCTGTAGTTGATAAAAGCAGTAGTTTTGTTATATTAATAAACATGTATGTACATAAAAAACTAAAAAAGGGTTTTCCCTCTCTTCCCACTGCCCCAAGATTTTATTTCCCAAAGAAAAAGTTGTCAGGCTGTCAAAATTACATCATCTGGCAAGAGTTTGTTGGCAGCATGCTCAGATAGGAGCTGTGTGCCACGTGTGGAGTATCAACACTATGGCTTTATAAGTATTCATGTTTTGGCCTTTGACAAGTCCCTTCCTTCACAGTTGAACTTTTCTATAGTATGGACAGAGTATAAAATTCTTGGACAAAAAATCAGAATTGCAAGAAAATGCTTAAAGAGCAAAATATTATTGATGAATGAAGTGTGGTTTTCCTGTGAGAAAAAGGCTATCTTAATAGAATTAATCTAGCAGAATCCCTCACATTGTACTCGTGCACAGCTGTAACTATAAGAGTCTTGTAGAGAGGATCTTAAATATTAATATAAATCAGAAATTATCTTTAAGCATTCTTTTTATTTCATATCTAACACATTCCCTGAAAAAGGTATTTTTGCATTGGAAAGGTATTTTAAGACACTCAAATCCATACAATCTCTCATACTGAGACTGAGATGATAGAGCTTGCAAAATAAATATTCCTGTATGATTGATTTTTCAAAATCTGCTTTTGTGAAAATAGAAAAGGCTTTTTCTCTCCCTACATCCAAGGCAGGTGATAAAGAACTTCTTGAACAAATGGTATCCCAAGTACTCTCAAGTATACAGGCAACAGTGAAAAAGTTAGAAATTAAGAAAACAAAAAAGATCATGCAATTAAACATCTACAGTGTCCCACTGAACTTGGCTATGACTGTTGGCATTCAAATCCCTTCTGTTATTTGAAAGCAGCAGAGGAGGGTGAGAGGGAAGGGAGCAGCTTGTGTAGAGTTTATTTTCCAACTGGGTTTTTAAACCAGCACATCCCTTCAAGAGAATGGGAAGTAACATCAGCCTCCTGTTCCATCTGAGGGCGTGCCCACTGGAAACTGGAGAAGATTTATCCTTGAAGAATTTCCTGAGGTCCTTGTTCTTGCTTTCAACCCACGTTGAGAGGGTTGAAACGCCAAGGCAGAGGTGAGTTTTCCATCCCACTTCCTCACATCCTGTCTGTGGTCATGCAGGTAAAGCCACCCATCCCTTCATGGTGTGTCCCCTGTCTCTCAAGCAGGGTGTGGCTGGTCCCAGGAGCAGAGAATCTGGGCCCCACTGGTGGGACATGGGACATTTCCTCTTTAGTTTGCTCAAGTCTTCCCAATCTGTCCATGGTCATGGACAGTCTTTCCACAGCTGAGGAGGAAAGTGAGAACAGTGAGGAGGAAAAGAGATGATTTTCATGTTCTGGTGTTGGGAAGGCACCTGAAGCACTGTTTGCTTTCATTCTTTCCATGAAATCATTGGCAACGAGTTGGTGTAAAGTGATGGAGCTCTGTGCAAACTTCCTCCACGTGGACTGTGTACACAGGATCTCAGCTGGCCCTACAGCTCCTCCTGGCATCCCAACTGGATGCTCAGAGGGAAAACTGCTCCCACACATCACGCCACTGGTGCTACATGGAGTTGAGTGGATTGCTCTGGTCACATGGTGAGCTTGAATAGGAAATTTTGAAACCCCATTTGCTCAGGGATCTTGGAAATCAGAGCAAACTGGCCTGAAGGTGAAAATTTCTAACTGTCATCATCATCAGAGGAGATGACGACACATGCTGAGAAGACCCCACCATGTAATCAGCTACCAGACAATGAAAAGCAACCTGCTCTCTTCACTGGAGGATCTTGCTGTTCCATAGGGACCAGCAGGAAATGGAAAGGAGACACATGGAGCCTTACATGGCAGCTACTGAAGGACAAAGTGGATCCAGTCAAATTGCAGAGCTGGAAGCCATTCAGGTGGCTTTGGACGTATTTCTGGCTTGGGGGGGGCCAGGCCATCAGGGGAGAGATGTGACTTACAGATGGGCTTGTAATCAAGGGGTGGGCTTAACCATGGACACTATATCCCAGTGTCATGGTTTTAAAATAACTCATGAAAAAAATGATCTAAGGGCTCATGGTTGAGAATAAGAATTGTGGGAGAAACAATTTAAGGCAAGAACAAGGTTTAGTTTAAAACTATAAGGTAAATTTATGCACACCTAAGACACCCAGGTAGTTCAGACTGTGAAATGTGTGCTGTGATCAAGCAGGCCAAGCAGGTAAAGGCCCTTTAGTGTGTGGGATGGTCGTCAAAATATAAATATGGAGAGGGGGATGTGATGCACGGCACGTGGTTTGGAAAGTTTCAGTGGGACCGCTAAACTGGGGGATACCATTCCTAAACTATGACACCTACTCATTATCCCGGCTCTATGACATGGTGTTACAGTCCACATTAAAATTATTAGAAAGGTCTCTGGCCAAATTAAGGTGCAAATGAGACCATATGCCAAAGTCAATAGCATGGATTTTATTTAATAGTAAATGAGAGGGAGAGAGAAAAAGGAAGAGAAGGAAATAGAAAAGAGGTAGGGGAACAGAAGGATAGACAGAGTAAAGAAAGTATCACCATTCCATGGATCCCACTGGTGTCCTGATGATCCTCTCCATGTGGTCTTTGTGGTGGTGAGGGTCCCCCAGAAAGCACAGAATCCCATGGGTTAATTAATATCTGCTCAGGCCAGGGGGGAAGGCCCAGGTACCTCCCCTTGGGGGAAAGTCTGACACAGTCTCTGGCAGCAGACTCTGGGTCTGTGGCATCACTGCATCCCGTGCAGTCCTGCGGTGCAGGGACTTGGGGAGCCCTTTGGGGGGTCTTTGATGGATTCTGGCACCCCCTCAGCTGCCCCTCACGGGAATGTCCTGTGGATGTGGCCTGTGAGGTTGGGGCTTCCACAGCTGGGCTGCTGTGTGGCAGGGAGGATGGGTGTTCAGTGCCTCTGGCCAGAGGTTACACCCGAAACCTCCTCCCCCCTCGGCTGCGGGGAGTCTGTGCCAACCCGGCCTCTGTGGGCTGCGGCCTCCCCCAGCCCAAACCCAGCCAGGGGTGACTTTCTGCTGCCTTTGGCTTTCCTGTGGCTGCATTCTTTGCCCTCAGCCTCGTCTACTTCTCCCTAGACCTGAGATGATTGAACAGTAGTGTCCCCTTTATCTCATCCAGGTGGATTAACTCACAGTCCAAGGTTCATCTTCAAGGAGGGCTGGGCTTCTGTGGTTGTAGCTTCTTTATACAGTTTTTGCTATAATGGGCAAAACTCCTTCATAAAAATGTTTAAGGCATGAACCCTTTCAGTCCCTAACACAGGGCTTCTCAATTAGGAAATATTCCTTATGGAAGATAAAGTCACATATGATGGTTAGAAACCTAATCATTCATACATACACATGGTGAATTTGATACTTATTTTTCTTAGGAATTCATAGTATTTTTCAGTCCTCTTCTGTTTTTACAGATGCTTTACAAATTGCTTCAATATCTACTTGATTAATTTTATTTTAACTGAACATCACCAGATTGTTAAAAATTCATCAAATAATTTAGATGTTTTCTGATGGGAATTCCTCTCAGGTCTCTGTTGTTCATAAATCATTATCACTGAATGAAACAAACCTATGTAGATGTTTAGTCTATCTCCTTCTGCTCAGAGCACAGACAACTCAATGAAATTGTTCAGGATTGTATCTAGTGAGATTTCGTATATGTCTGACAATGGAGACACCCCGACCCCTCTGAACACTTGGTCCAGCATTTGGTTCCTCTTCACAGTAAAACAGGCATTTGTTCTATTTAGACAAAATTTCACATATTTCGGCTTGTGCCTGTCACCTCTGGTCCTGCTTGGTATTTATACACATTGAGCCTCCTGATCAGTCCTCCTGAGCCTTCTCTTATACAGGATAAAAATCCTCACCTCTGACAACTTTTCTCTACATGGAAGATCCTCCAGTCCCTTAATCACCTTTATGGCCCTTGACCAGCCTCTCTCCAGGAGCTCCATGGTGCTGAGGAGCACAGACCTGGACACAGCACTCCAGTGAGAAACTGAGAGGAAGAAATGTTCTTCCTAGAGCAGCCTGGGATGCTGTTGGCTTTATTTGACACCCAGGCACACTGACAGCTCCTGATGTCCAGCCCACTGTCCACACAGGGATTTCTCTGCCACGCTGCTCTTCCAGCTGGTCAGACACAGGTGTGTGCTGGTGCAGTGTATTATTCCTTTGCTGTGCAGGACTACTCCTTTCCCTCTGTTGAAACTCAATGAAACCTCTGGCATACATGCCTCCCCCAGCATCATTTAACACAAAAGTCTATTGTTTGTTACACGGGGATTTAGTAGGTTTGTCAGGCTCTTACTACCCTCTGGTGTTGAGACAGCTAAAGTGAGTCAGACGATACTGAATTGACCACTGGACAAGAGTGAAAGCAAGCTAAATGATGCTGACAAGGCCTGAGTCCCTGCACTGTCAGATCAGCACAGCCCATTGTCTGCAAGACATGTCAACAAAAAACCCCAAACATTGAAATAATGGATTATGGAAATAAAAGGGTTTTCTTCTCCTCTATAATTGGATAGAATTGTGCTCTCTCCACTCTTTTCTCTCATTTAGGGACAGGCTGTGCTGAAGCCTTAACCTACTGGGTGTGGTGTAACCAAGGGACTGTGAAGTATTTTAAAACTAAAAAGATTGTAGGTCCATAATCCGGGTTGATAAGTTACTGTAAGTTCCTGTTTTTCAGACATGATTGCTTACAGACTGCTAATCTGAAAGTATACCCTTACAATGAAAAGTGAGAGAAATTTAGATGAACAAAAGTTGAAGTTGGTCAAATATGCAGCAGAGAATCGATTGCTTGGTGACCTTGTCCTGGTGAGAAAGGCTTTTGTTTTACTGCCTTTTTTTTCTTTTAATTAATTTGTTAAAGTTGGAACTGATTTCAGACTTGGTGTCGGGAGTGAAAAAACCTTTGTGCACTCTAACTCCATCAACTTGCTTGAATTTCCTTGCATGAAATAGATATAAAATATGCAGTGAAGACATGATGAATAGGAAAAAAATACGTAATGGAGTTCAGAGTGGATGATTTTGCCCTTAATAAAGTAATGGAGGACAAATTAGAGAAAGACTTGTGCAATATAATCAGATATTCAATAGAATTGTAGAACCATTTATGCTGGCAAAGACCTCTAATACCATCAAGTCCAACCTTTCCCCCAGCACTGCCAAGGCCACCACTAACCTGTGTCCCCAAGTGCCACAACTACATGTCTTTTAAATCTCCTCAGGGATGGTGACTCCACCACAGCCTTGGGCAGCTGTGCCATTGCTTGGGAACCCTTTCCATGATCAAATGTGTCCTAATATCCCATCTACACCTGCCCTGGCCCAGCCTGAGGCCGTTCCCTCTCCTCCTGTCCCTGTGCCCTGGGAGCAGAGCCCGACCCCCCCGGCTGCCCCCTCCTGTCAGGGAGTTGTGCAGAGCCACAAGGGCCCCCTGAGCCTCCTTTTCTCCAGGCTGAGCCCCTTTCCAGCTCCCTCAGCCTCTCCTGGGGCTCCAGCCCCTTCCCAGCTCCGTTCCCTTCCCTGGACACGCTCCAGCCCCTCCAGGGCTCTCTGGCCATGAGGGCCCAGAACTGGACACAGCACTTGGGGTCCCTCAGCAGGGCCAGCACAGGGACAGTCACTGCCCTGGGACTGTGGCCACTCCATGGCTGGGACTAGTCAGGTGACCTTCTCCGGCCACCTGGACATGTGCCAGCTGATGTTCAGCCCGTGTACCATAATTCCATCACCTTTCTTTTTTTTATTTTCTGTTTCCTGACCTCACTGTCAGTAGCTAAAATCTGAACACCCATTAATCTTATGTATTAGGTGTAACACAGCCTTCTAGAGTAGTACCCATTATTATCTCAGCAAATGGTAACTCATGCAGCCATAGCATTGCTTCCAGAACAATTGCAATATGAAGTAAAAGTATACATTGCAAACATGGGTTTGAATCAGAGATCACAATTAGGCAGATTCTTGCAGATCCTATAACATTTTTAGTGATTATGCTGTAAATTAATAGTGAACAGCATCATTTTCATATTGCTAGTCTATCCATGTGTTTAAAACATGTAGACCAGGATATAAATCTTGTGTTTAAAATCTTAAGAAGTGTTTACTGCTGCTGCATTTTAAATCTCAGTACACTAACCATCTTTCATTGCCTTTGAAGGGCTATTCACATTTCAAATTATGAACACAAGTAACTGCAAATAAGACTAACTGATGGGGAATTTGCTAGCCAAACTGGTTTTGAATGAAATAAAACTTTATTAGAAAAAAATCTTAGTGATAGAAGTTTATCAAATCTCCACACACAAGACTGGAATGAGAATATGGGATATACACCTTAGAAGTCCTGAAGTGGAAGAAAATTTTAAACATACATTCACAGAGCCCAAAGAGATAAAATGCAACTTTTCAGATGAGCAGCAGGAAACAGTAACACATGCAAAGCAAAATATTGCTCTGAACCTTCATTATTTATCACAGCCATTCTTGGATGCAGCTGACAAGAGTTAACTTACTAAGTTTAGGTATCTGCTAAACTAACATCAAATTTAGTTTTCAAAGATACTTGGTGTTTTTACACCTATGTATTGGTATTGCGTGGCCAAGTTTTGGAAGCAGGGTGGGCTACAGGGGTGGCTCCTGTGAGCAGCTGCTGGAAACTTCCCCCGTGTCCAGCAGAGCCAACGCCAGCCGGCTCCAGGACAGAGCCAAGTGTGAGCCCATCGGTGAGGGCAGTAACACCTCTGGGATAACAGATCCCAGAAGGGAAAAAGTCCTTGTGCAGAGCAGAGGCAGCCGGAGAAGAGAGGAGTGTGCAGGAGGAGCAGCTCTGCAGGCGCCGGGGTCAGTGCAGAAGGCGGGGCAGGAGCTGCTCCAGCTGCCGGGGCTGAGAATCCCCTGAGGTTCCGTGGGGCTGCCCATGGTGAGGCAGCGGTGCCCTGCAGCCCCCGGAGGGCACGGGGGGCAGAGATGCACCTGCAGCCCCTGGAGGAGCCCCCAGCGGGGCAGGGGGTGCTCCGAGGAGGCTGCGAGCCCGTGGGAAGCTGTGCTGGAGCAGCTCCGGGCAGGGACCGTGCGGGGAGGAGCCCACCCGGAGCAGGTTTGCCGGCAGCACTCGTGAGCCCTGGGGCTCCCAGGCTGGAGCAGGATGTGCCTGAAGGACTGACTGCACCTGGACAGGGGTGCTGGAGCAGCTGGGGAAGGACTGCAGCCCCTGGGAAGGACTCCCAGGGAGAAGTTCATGGAGAGCTCTCTCCCGTGGGAGGGATCCCACGCTGGAGCAGGGGAAGGGCTCTGACTCCTCTCCCTGAGCAGCAGCAGAAACAACCTGTGATGCACTGAGCATGACCCCATTCCCTGTCTCCCTGTGACACCGGAGGGAAGAAGGTAGAAAATCAGCAATAAAGTTAAGCCCGAGAAGGAAGGAGAGGTGGGGGAAGGTGTTTCTAAGACTATTTTTGCTATTCGTTATCCTGCTCTGGTTTTGGTTGGTAATAAATTTAATTTCCCCAAGTCGAGCCTGTTTTGCCTGTGGCAGTGATGGGTTTGTGACCTCTCCCAGTCCTCATCTCAACTCATGAGCCTTTTATTACATTTTCTCTGTGTGGTCCTGTTGTGGAGGGGAATGATGGAGTGGCTTTGTTGGGCACCCACCCTCCAGCCAGGGTCAAACCATACAGCCTAATTTGCTTTTGTGAATAGAACTCAAACTCAAAACAGATATCAAAGAAAACAGCTTTTATTTTTAAGTAAAACCAATGATTCTTCAAGGATAATGTGATTCAGTAGCTGAAATATCGTTTAATGAACAATTACTCCCAGTAAGACATTCTTGCGAACAGAAACACTACGAGAGATGGAGCACTAGGAGAGAGGCTTCAGACTGTTTTTCTAAATTAAACAACAGCAGCAATACTTTCAAGAGTAACTCTACAATGCTCCTCAGTTTTATTCTGGAACTGGCTATAAATCAGGCTGGACCAGCAACAGAGCTGAGGTCTACTTGCTGTCAGAGGTATCTGTCCATGCTCAATACTTGTTCAGTCCAACCACGAAATTACAAATCAGAGAAGTCTCCAAACAACTTTTTAAGGTTTTAGCCTGCGTGTGCTGGTCTTCCATTCTACCAAGTGTAGAAATTATTCTGCAATTATTCTGCAATTGATGTTCTTATGATTAATATAGTGCAATGAAAAAAATAACAATGACTTCTTGGATTCATAAAATGGCTTTCAGTCAAGAGACTCCCCAAAAAGAAGTTCATCCAAAACTTCTCTTTTCGTTTCCTTTTATCTCTTTAATAATTTTGCATTTCTGAATTTTGAGTTTGAGTAGATTGAAAATCATTACAGACAGCTTAGAAGCGGCAGCTACTAGATTTCACCTATATTTCAAAACAAAGTTTTAAATTCACCTTACTTTAAAGATTGTAATGAAAAGTGGTAAGTACATCATAGGACCCTTTGTTCTGAAAAGGACTAAAGCATACACTCACAAAAATTAGGGAAGTAGGAAAAAAAGAAACAATAAAAAAATTATTCTCGGTGATATGTTCCAGACTGAAGAAAATTTTATGACAAATCACATAAAGTTGTACCTTTTTTAAACTGAAATATTATTCCTCAAGCCATGAGGGTTGCTTAAACACTTTGTATTTTTTTAACAAAATTTGATGCAATCAAGCATTTGCAGGTCAGTTTTTTTCCTTTGATCCCTTGGTGATTAGTTGTGAAATCTTGCTAAGGTTTAACTGCACTGGCTGTGTAGTCACATAGAGTTGACCAAGGATCTGTGATGTATTTGACACACAGACAATATTTCGTGTTCACAGGTGTCTTCATTAGGTCTTCTGATCACGTGCTCCGTCAGACTAAAACGTGGTTCAACATAGATCAGAATAAAATGTGTCAGACCCATTACATTCTGGTAAGGGCATGTTGCTTGTGCATGAAGGGATCAAATTCAGAACTTCTCCTGCCCCGTGAATTAAAAATAACACTTGTACATCAAAAACATAAGTGATAGCATTGATTTGTATAGCTCAGGAAAACCTTGCTCTTAGGTAAGTAGAAAACCATCCGTTCTGCCTGGTAAAGTGAACCTGCTGCTCTAAGTAGTGCTATAACTCTTGTAATCCGTAGGTTACTTCATCCTCATAGAGAAGTCAAGTAGATGGAATTCTGTAGGAATGTGTCTGAAATCTGCTAAAGACAAATATAAAGTGGCCCATAAGTTCACATTGCCTAAGACAGCAGTGTAATAAAAAGCAGGCAGAGCATAAAAACCAAAGCATTCTGTGTTTCTGACCGTCATGGAGTTCATACCCAAGCCAGAACAGACATTCAACAACCTAACCACTTTTATGTAACCACTAGGCCAAGTGACAGGGAAAGATACTGTTGGGGAAAGGAACACAATTTGAATTCAAAACTCCACCACTTAACCAATAACTTTGTGCTGCTGCCAGGTTTCCTCTGATGGAGACGTAAGGAAAAGAATAAAACATGAGTGATTTTGGTGACTATGTGAGGACTGCACTTCTAAAAACAAAGATCAAACAAAGATTAAGTTATAAGCTTGTAATATAAGACTTGAGTCATAAAGACTAAGACATTAAGACAGGATTTAGCAAAATGTTAGATTAAGACATAAAGTCACCCTAAAGTTTCAAGGAGATGTGATAAACAGGATTGAGCTGCAGACTGAGTCAGGGTAGGATTTAAACACAATGTCATTTCTTGCAGGGCTTTCCCTTGAATAGTCCTTTAGTATAAAAACTCCCAAATTATGAGTTCTCATTACATTCCAAGATTAAATGATGAAGGGAAGAGATAATTAAATGCCTTTGTGCATTTCTGTGAAGGTTTTTGAAGTGCATTTTCAAATGGCATGGTTGTGCTTTAGAAGACAATCTGCATTTCATGAGGACCAGTTCTGAGTTTAACTCCTGTTGCATTCCAAGCTGTGTTGATGGTTCATTTGGAAAAGGATAGAGGAAGCATTCATAGACCTGCATTTACAGCTCTTACCACAAAATGCTTAATAGTATTGTGAAATTGACTACACTTATTTATTTTAACATTATAGTATATGCCGTTCTATATTCTGTTCTGTTTTATTCTATCATATTCTGGACTACACCTCAGCTCACTTTTGTCCCTGAGGTATTTGTTGAAACTGATATTATAGAATGTAACAGCCAACACCCACTGAATCAAGTATAAAACACTGAGTTTCTCTCCCTAGATCAAATCCCTACATACTTTTCCATTTGCACCATAAAAACCTAAGCAAAGAATTAAAAGCAGTACAGGCAGCAATTCCTTTCCCCCCTGCCCTGCTCCTCTCCCTTTAAATTCATACAATAAATTGAATTCCAAGTAATTGTCCTTTCTCTGTATTTAGCTTTAAGTTCCTTAGTTCTGCTGCAGTTGGAGCACAATGTCACAAGATACATATTCAAACTTACATCATCTCAAGTCAGGACTCTACATACACAGAAATCTAATAAAACAGTTATATAATGTGTGTGAAGAGGCTCAGCCATATTAATGAGTACATATAATGCAACTGGTGGCAGCTCTATAAACATGAACAGGGGTGAGGCCTAAAAGTTACAGTTGGAAATTTATCAACCATCGATCTCAAAAAGCAAGGGTGATATTCAGTCATTTGGTTGATCTCGAGGACCTGGGTACTAAGAAAAGGAAGCACTGGTCAAACTGTTCAGATCAGTAAGAATGATCGAGAAATCAGGAAAGCTGGTTAGTGCTATGGAATGCATTGAACAGGTGAATGATTAAAATAAGAATATAGCAGGGAACCTACTGTAACCTGAATGCACCAAGATAATTTGAATTTGCAGTGGTGGAGTCACCATCCCTGGAAGTGTTTAAAAGGTGTGTGGATGTGGCACTTGAGAACATGGTTAGTGGTGAAGATGGTGGTGTTGGGCTGGTAGTTGGACTCGGTGACCTCAAAGGTCTTTTCCAACCTTAACGATGCCATGATTCTACATCTGCAGTAATGGTCAAAGCTGGGTGAAAACAAAGTGGTGAAATGACACCTCACAAGAAGGTACAGGAAAAATGAAAATGGTTGATGTGAAAAACAAAATGATTGAATGTTAAAAACAGTTATACCCTCAAAGTATCAGAATGTGCTAATAAAGGGAGGTGGCCTAAGATTTACCTGTGTTAGCCAAGTAAAGGGAATGAAAAAATCCCAACTTATAAGCGGTGATTTAGAACTACAAATAGTAGAGGAAGAAAAGAAGATAACGAGAAAAATTTGAGCTAGGCAGTGTAGCAGCAAGGTGTACAAATGGCTTTGTGAGTCTGAGGCTTTCCAGTTCTTGATAAGTGCCTAATCCCAAATGCCTGTCTCCAATAATCCAGACTTCAATGAGGCTTTAGGTTCTTTTTCCTATTTATGAGTAGATCCACAAGTTGCCTGTCTACATACTGAGCTATCTCCAGGAATTTTTAATGCCTTGAATCTTGACTCTGCCACCATGTCCTAATTTTACTTCTTTAAAAATATAGCCAGAGACAGGTAACCTTGTCTCCAATCAGTCATGACTTGAATGTGCCCCTACATTACGGGCATGATACTGAAGTACCCTCAGTTTTCTACCACGTCATGTTTTCTCAGAAGCCGCAATCACCAGAGTGTAGGCTGCCCTGGGGTCACACAATTCCTTCGTTCCAGTTGGGAAGGTATGTAAATTTACAGTTGCAAATTTACAAAAGCAAAATCAAGGATCTTTGAGCCAGAGGAGGAGAGAGCAGATGTACAACACTGGTTAGCTCACTGCTTGCAAGGAGGAGACCCGAGGAGAGAAGAGTTCCCTCCTCTGAGGAACATTTATGAGCAGAAGGACAAAAGTAGAGCCTGCTAGCAGGAGAAGAAAATGAATTTCACTATTATCTCAATTACTCAATCACCAAAGGAAAGAAGAGTTTTGCCTGTACGTGTTTCTATTCTGAAATGGGTAAATACCTCTACCAAAAACATGCATTCTCCATATTTCTGACCCTAGCAAGGTAAAACATTGTAAAGGGCAAAGTGCACATGTAGCATTTCAGGTGGCAATGGAGTCTTCTTTCCACTGCCCCCCTCAAATGCTGCACTTGCCACGTCCTCTATTTGCATAACTACAGTTTAAATTTATTTTGTCCTTTAGCTTAGAATTTGAGAATCTAAGATCTAGTGATGAACACGTTATTAAACTACAAAAAATTGCATGGAGACAGGAACTGCCTTTACCATGAACATGCAGATGTTTTCTGTTTATGTGAGAGTGGGAGCTGCCATCAGACACTCCTAATTAGAGCCTGTGCCTGTGTGCTCCTGCAGTGCTCACCACTGACCTTCAACCGAGCCACCACTTTCTGAATAAGGTGCATTGTCATGCAGTGCTCTGGCTTTATTTCAAACTATCAATACATACAGCAAAAATCGTATATTTGGATGTGGCATACAGCACTTCATCTTCAAAAAGAAAGCAATAAATATAAAGAAAAAACAGTCCTAAGCTGAGCATAAGGTATTTAGCCATTTACAAGTGGAAACAAAATGAAACAAAGAAAGATTGTAATTGTAGCATCAGCAATGAAGAGTTTTTTCAAGAACACATTTTCGCAAAATGGAGACAAATGCAAAGGACTTTGCAGGAGTGATTTAGCTACTTCAAAGGTTGGGAAATTATAATGTACAATTCAGTGCAAGGCTAAGCTTGACAAAAGGAAAGGGAAAACTGCACTCCTGGTGCAGTTCAGGAGCTCATTATTTAACAAGCAAGTACCACTAACTTGACTATTTATCGATTAAGATTCACGTTTTCTCCTCCTTGACTGAAAAGCAAAGTAGTAATAAGGGACAATATGCACACACTTATGAGTGAAAGCATTTTTGAAAAATCTTTGTCCCTTTTCATTTATACCTTCAAATCTCAATAATTTTAAGAAATGAGTGTAGGATTGAATGCACCTTCAGCAGCTTTGCAGATGACACCAAGCTGTTCATGCAGTTGATTCACCTGGGACAGGGATGCCGTCCAGAGGGAACTGGACAGGCTTGAGGAGTGGGCTTATGTAAAATTCCTGCAGTGCAACAGGCTCAAGAACAAGGTCCTACACCTTGGTTGGGCCAACCCCTTGCATCAACACAGGCTGGGTGATAAGAGAATTGAGAGCAGCCTGGGAGGGAAGGGCTTGGGGATGCTGATGGTTGAAAGGCTGGGCATGAGCCAGCAATGTGCAGTTGCAGCCCAGAAGGTCACCCTTGTTTTGGGCTGCAGGAAAGGGAGGGGGCTCAGCAGGTCAACAGAGGTGCTTCCATTCCTCTGCTCTTGTGAGACCCCACCTGCTCTGCTGGATCTGGTCCTGAGGGCGAAAAAAACCAGGGAGCTCCTGGAGGTGTTCCAGAGGAGGACCATGAACGTAGGTCAGAGGACTGGGACACATCTTGTGCGAAGAAAGGCTGAGAGAGTCGGGGTTGTTCAGCCTGAAGAAGGAAAGGAAGGCTCCTGGGAGACGTTATTGCAGCCTGTCAGTGCTTAGAAGACACCTACAGGAAAGAAGGAGAGTGACTTTTCATTAGGGTTTGCAGGAACAGCAAAAGAGGCAACACTTCTAAACAGAAATAGGGTACATTTAGGTTGTAGATAATAATTTTTTTGCAGTATTTGGTACTGAGGCCCTGACACAGGGCGCCCAGAGAAGCTGTGGCTGCCCATTGATCCCTGGAAGTGTCCAAGGTCAGATTGGACAGGACTTGGAGCACCCTGGGGTAGTGGAAGGTGTCCTTGCCCATGGCAGGGGGTGGGATGAGATGAGCTTTAAGATTTCTTCCAACCCAAACCTTTCTTTGATTCTATAAAATACAATAAAATCAACAGAAATATTAAATTTTTTAAAAAGCAATAAACTACAAGTCAGATAAATGCTTCAATTTTTAAAATCATTCTTTTCACTAAAAGCAAAAAGTGCTGCAATAATCAAAAAACAACATAAGCCATTTAAAGAACAACTTTAAAAAGATATAAAAAAGACTTTAAATACTGGTATGAAAAAATCAAATTATCATCTATAATAGAATAGTTTTTAAAGTCACATTCTTAGAGCATTCTTTTTTACATTTCTTCTTTATAGTCTCTTTAAGCTGTTGAAGTAGTTCTAGTTTTTCAACAGCATTAAATAGTTATCTTCAGATCTTTGAAAAAGAACTATGAGATTTTCAAAGAAATTTGTGTAGCAGATGTGTATTTAGCAGCCAAAATGAACGGGAAATGTCTAAAGTCCCTGGGCCATTTTCAATGCACAGCACACATATCTTACTGAAATAGTCTGAGTAATTTAATTCTGTGAGGTCTGAGGGGTATAAACTTTTACACCTGCAATTGTGGGAAAAGTCCTCTTCCTATTGATGTTTTTTAATGCTTTATCCAAGTGCCGTGGAATTAAGACTGTCCCAACATCCCATTCTGATAAAATTCTTATTCTTTAATGCTACAGATACACCTGTGTTCTATTTTTACATGCTTCAGCATTGTTTCTTTTAGGTACAATTACACTATTATTTTTGCTGACATTGGATCTTGATTTGCTTCTTGTGTTTCCAGTCTCACTACTTTAAAGCAGGGAAAATACAAACGTTTTTCTGAAGCCACTTCATGAATTCAGCAGTATAGCACCAAAAATTACTGATGGCTCTTAGACGAGGAATGCACAGGTAATTTTACCCCCAGTTCACAGAGTCAGAATCCCTGGAATTGTTCAAGACCAGGTTGGATGAGGCTTGGAGCAACTTATTCTAGTGGAAGGTGTCCCTGTCCATGGCAGGGAGAGGAACTGGATGAGCTTTAAGGTTCCTTCCAACCCCAAAAGTTCTCTGACTATGTGGTATTTATTATGCATGCTACAATGAGGGAGGACAATAGAAATAAAATACCTGCTCATGCTACTGAACCACTCTGCAGTGCCTGTCTTAATTCAGGTATTCACTTAGTGAACCCCAAAATACAGATTTTGGAATTTTTTATGCTGCATTAATAGTGAACAAGACATAAATCACTCATAAAGCAGTAAGGAAGTAATATTTTAAATAACTTTCCCATATGTTCACAATGTCTAGGAATTGCCTTTTGAAATCTTCTATGCAGAGTCATCAAATATACCTTTTATGTGGTAATTCACATCTGCACCTGCATTTCCTGTGAAGAATTTAAGCCAAACAGAAAAGCAGAATAATTACTCACACTCTTAAAATTAGCCAAAATGATAAAGAATCTTTATTCCACAAGCACAATGTGGAAGTAAAAAAAAATCATGGCACAGAAATCCATACACTGCAAAACCTGAATTCAGTCCAGTGAAAAATCAGCATTTCCTCAAGCTATCATGCATTTTTTTTAATTTCTGGTCTAACAAAAAATTTCCCTGCCCCTGTCAGGTCCAACTCAGGCCTTTCTATGATTCCATAATGATTTTATGATTGCATTTATTCTAAAGAACTGAAAACCATGGAAAAGGCATAAAGAGGTTCTGTCGCTGTGAGCGGATGTCGAAACACGGAACTCGAGGGGTCAAAATGGCAAAAGAGATCAATTTATTTATTAAATTCAGCTTTTATATACAGATTGGATTCTCACTTAATTGGCCACTTGCTGCACGCCCCCCGCAGCTGATTGGCCACCTGGATTCCTGAGAATTTCACTACCTTTATCTTAGTTTATATAAACAAATAGATTCTTTCTCACAAGAAAGAGGTTTCTGTGCTGTCACAGAGGTTCCTTCCAGCTTCCGCTGCATGTTTTCAAAACAAGCTTTTCCCGGAGCAGAATGAAATATAAAGTTAGGTTTTGTTCAAGAAGAGTTTAACATTTACACACTACAAATACTGCAATTTTCAAAAAGAAAAGCTCCCACCCCCATCCATTTCAGTACTTTTTTGTCATTTTTTTCACTTTTGGTGTTGTTTTCAGAAACTGTTACATTCTAATGAATATGGAAGGTTTTTCATTATTTTTTTATTTATGGCATCTTCAGTGTTTTGCTCACAGAAGAACAACTTAAGTATTCCACAGGCACTGTAATTCCAACTTAGAATGATTGCTTTATTTCTTTGTCAACTCAGCTGTTTTTGACACCTTTTGTTAGTTATATGCCAACTTAAAACATTGGAGCAACTATTCATATCCATCCGCTTGATGAACTGTGTCGTTATTTCATAGATCTTCCTTTAAATAATGCTGAATGTCACTTAAGTGCTCCATCTTACCACATTCTGTGCATGTTTCTTTCCTTGGCAATAAGATTGAAAGAATATAAATAAAATAATTTTTTTTTAATGGTGGCGAGTCCTCCCAAGTTGCTATTATCACTTCCAGTTAATGAGCACTTCTTCTACTGGCAGGAGAAGGTGATTGTAGTGGGATGAATTACCTGTCCAGCTTCTGTGAATCTCAGCAGGAGAGACCACAAAGCACAGCAGGGACTCTGGTTCAAGGACTGAAGGGGGACAAATCCTTTCATTTGCTTTTTGGCATTTCTAGTTCTGTAAGGAACTCCTTTCAGGAACCCTAAGTCTTTCGTTGTTTGTTTGAGGTGACAGAACACCAGAGGTTTCTTGCTTGGACTCCATTATCATGGATGCAAAATAAATTGGATAAATACTAAATGAAATATTCTAATTCCTCTCTATAGCTTAGGGAAGGGATCATTCTCAAAAAAAAAAAAAAAAATAAAAAAAATTTGTGGCATCTTCCATAAGAGGAACAAGAAGATTTCTCTGTAGAAATTATAGATGATGCATCCACGATATCACCAAAACACACTGTTACTAAACATTTGGTGTTTTCAACATCCTTCACATCAAATGAACTTTATTATCATAATTTTCTAGTACTTTCTGTTTACTGAAGTTTCTGCAGTTTGGCTTCCATTGTTTCTGTACTGGCTTACTGTGTTACTGAAGGAATCTATGAAACAGTCAGGAGTTCAGCATGGCATGAAGTCACCCGACAGAGAATTTCACAATTTCTGAATTTTGGTAATTTGTGCTCATAAACACGTTACACCTATTTTCAAACTGAGTGAATGCGGTTTATATCCTCAAAGATTTTCAGCTTTCTCAGCTGCTGAATTTTATTTTGATAATTGAAGTACTTTTTCCTTTTTTTAAATGAGTAAGTAGATGTCCTTCAAATAACCAGACATTGCACAATATTGCATAAGATGAGTAAAATGTCATATCAAAATACCAAGAAAGGCTCCTCTGCACATTCAAGGCTTATTTTCAGAATATAAGTGGTGCACTGCTTTTGTATCAGCTCCATAAATGGATTTATCTCCAATGGAAGACAATTCAGTCAAGACGACTCAATATATAGGGCTTTGCAACTGGTTCAGTCATCTACTCTTCAGCTGGGTTAATTTCTTGATTTGCATCGTTAATTAATCATACTATAAAAAATATCCCCAATTAGCCATTTATGAATCATTGCTGATAAAAATCTATTTAATTTTCCATTCAAAAATTTTCCTTCTCTATTTACCTGCCAAACAAATCTAGAAAGTGAGCTTGGCATAGCAAAGTGACACACATCCGCTCCAACAGCCTGCAGGACACGAAGTACCCTCAACTTCTGGATGAGAAAGTTCTGAGCTATGATACTTATCAGAAAGGACTCTTGTTACACACATTATGTGTGAACACACTGCAACAGGACTCCAAGGCAGAGTTTCATGTCAAAATAAAAAATAACGAGGTAGGAAATAACTACAAGGTAACCTGGTTTGTGTGATGGAACTTTGCCTTAGTTTATCCCCAGTCTTTCATCCAGGGTTGAAACTTTTTCTCTGTTTTGCTGAAATATCCCTTCTCACCCCAGGTCTCTGCTTTAAGAAAAAGACCTGTGTTCCTCTCTGCCATCGCTCAGAAAAAATAATCAAGAGACTTTTCTCTCCCCCACCCCCCAGTGAGGTTCCTGTGTGATGCCTCTGCAGCAATTCCAGGAACACCAACTTCTAAGGCTGCAGGGGTTTTAAAGGAACAGAAAAAAGGAACAGTGCACTGTGAGTCCATGTTACACACAGCACTAATGAGCAGAAGACCTCACAGATTATGTTCTTGCTGCAAAAACCTCTGGGAACTAGGGCAAACTGATGCACAAGTGAAAAGAGGAAAGGCATTCTGGACTCCCTTTTTTTGTGTGCCAGGGGATTGAAAAACTGGCCAAGATGGATGAAATTCTGGTCTCTTGAGCCTTCAGGGATATATTGAGACTTCAAAACCATATCAAATTCCATGCCTGCTGCTGGAGCACTACAAGAAGGCTTGATTTGTTTAAAATTGTTGATTGGGTGTTGGGAAGACATAATCTTTAATGTCCTTTCCAACTCAAACCTTTCTGTGGTTCCATGATTTTTTGTGATGCATAATTATTTTGACAGCTTAAGCACTACCCTGAGGTGACCAAAGCTATTTTGCTGTTACCTGGGTTGGGCACAAATCCAGATGCTGTAGTGAGTGGCGTTTTTGTTTCTACATCAGCCTTGTTGCCTAGAGGCAGCCTCAGTTCAGGTGCACAATGTCCTGTGATGCCTGCACAGTCTGGTGACACCAGTGCTGCTGTTGATGCCTTTTTCTCTGGTCCTAAAATACAAGCCAGACACCATTAGAGTGATAAAAGGGGGACTTTTATTGTGAGCATTTTCAGGTGCACTAAATCTGTCAGGTGGAAAATACCAAAGGAGCACCCCCCACGTGACCTGTGTACAATTTTATAGATTCTGCAAATCAGCACATCTGACAAGAACCCCCCAGTTGGGAACCTGTCTGATGAATTCCCCCAGTTCTAGCAACTTCTAGATTCTCCCCCCTTAGGATGAGGTCCAGGCCCTGTTTACAAAAGTACATCTCGGAGAGCTGGGTTCAGCTTTGGTTTCTAAGGAGAACCAAGACAGCACAGGGATCCTGGAATTTGTCTTGTCTTTCTGCCTAGGAAAATGTTGAAGCGAAGCTACAATACGAAGCTACAAAGTCACAAGGATATGTGTAATGGATACAGAGAACGTAAAAGGAAAAAGGAAAAAAAAACCCAAATGGCATCAGCGTCCTGGCTCATAAAGGACTGAGCTGAGTCAAAACATGTAGTTGAGAATTCACTTGTATCAGACATTTTGCTGTTAGAAGATAGAAAACATGCATCTTCTGTCACATGCACAGAGTCAGAGCATCACAGGATGGTTTGAGTTGGAAGGGACTTTAAAGCCCATCTCGTTCCACCCCCTGCTTTTCCCCCCAGTGGAAACACGCTCTGTCGAGGCAAAGTCTCAGGGTCAAAGGGACTTTCTGCTGTTCTTGGAGTTTCTCATACATGGTAAATAAAACCCTCCCCACCAAGATCACAGAGCTGCATCTGTTTCCGACCTGTCATCAAAGAATTACCTCACCTTTTAAAGCAACTGCTCAGCATTAACACCTGGAACTTTAGCTAAAATTTAGGTTTTGGCATAAAAGAGCATTGTGAGGGAGAGAGAGGAACAGCTGTCTGAAGAGCGATGATGAGAGAGGACAGAGATACCCAGCACTGGTGAGCTCCTCCCTGTATCTATGTACCATGCAGGCAAAACTGGAAATCCTCTGAGTGTTGCTGTTGTTAATTTAACTACTTTTTAATTGCTTCTATGCAATGTAGGAAAAGATTCCTCACACTAACCATGGCTTTTCTTGCATTGCTTCATCACTGCTTCATGTTTCCAAGGCTTTACATTTTAGTGTAGCAACATATGATTTTGTATAATAATTTGCTTCTAAGAGTACTCAGAACTGTAAATTCACTTCTGTTTCATGCTGGAAAAATAAAATTTCCTTCAGATGAGCTGAACATATTGCACATTTGGTGTGTTCATCATATCCACATGCTGTGATGAATGGCTAAAACTTAAAAAAAAAAAGTAAGGAGGAACTTTATAGATTGAAAATATTTAGCCTACATTTCCAGTATGAAAATAATGCTATAGACCATAAATGGCCTTTCTGATATACATTTTATGTAACTCAATATTTATCCAGAAGGTATTGAAAAATCTGTCCTTTTTCAAATTTAGTGAAGCATAATCAAGAACAAATAAATCCATGTGAATGTAAACTTTCCCATTTTTTCTAATAACCCAGTAAAACCTAAGCCTAAGGGGATTCTAATAAGACTAAATGAAAGCAATTCTGTACAAATATTTTACTGAGAGGATTTTTTAAAAAATTGGACAGTTTGCAGTAATTTATTGCTGAGAATAGAATGAAATAAATTTCTAGGAAAGTTCGTATTAATTTTAATAGTCTCATATTTTTGCCATTATTGCATCAATACTTTTTCCTCTGGATTCTTGTTTTTTTTCCCCTTGGTACTGAACAAATGAAAAGAAGGATCAAATTTTCTTGAATCACAAAAGACGTTCTCAGTACGTAAATAAATCCCAAGTTAAGTGTTCACTACCTGTGTTGCAAAGTCAAAAGCTGTCCTTCCAAATTAAAACATTTCTGCCCTTTATACTTTACCTGACAGAATCTCAAGTCCCAGCTACATTTTGCTTTTGGATCTTCACCATTAAATGTTTTTGCCTATCCCCAGTCAACCAACTGCTGGACCAACTTCTCCTTCCTGTTACTTTTCTTGACCTGACCTTACCTTTCCCTTGCATGTCTCTTTTCCTCCTGTTTTGCTATTTATTGCTACCTCTGCATTCACATCTGCCAACTTTTTTAACCATTTGTCCTTGTTAAAAGTGGGAAAGGTATGTTGCAAAAGAGACAATTTTTCTGTTTAATCCTGTTAAGAATTAAACCTAAGCTATGTCAAATTTTATACAGATGTTAGGAGGCACAGAGGCATCACAAGTGCTACTCCACCATCCATTTTTAACCACATTCTCCCAAGTCATTAAATATGAGATCAACAAAAATTTAAACAATGGAGAACCGTTTACTTTTCAGTAGCCTTGGTTTTGGTAGTATTGGGAAAGGAATTTGGGAGTGGAAACTCACAAAAAAATCACACCAAGACAGCTTTAGTAAAAAAAAAATTAAACAGGATCAACACACAAGCAATTAAAAAAAGGATAAAAGAAGTTTCTGAAACACATGAAAATGAGTCTGCTCCAGTAGCATCAGTGCAAGACCCCCATCAGCAATTTCCATTTCCAGTTCTTGAAATGTTGGTAGGAACCAAGAAAGAGAAATCACTTTCTTTCTCACACTGTCTGGGAATTCAGGGAGCCAAGCAAGGCTTGTTTTCCTAGGTATGAAATAAATCTTGCCTCTTCATGGATTTTTACTGATGTGACTGATTAATTGCAGACAGTTGGAAAGCAGAAATCTGGTAAATCAAAGGGTATTTTGTAAATCAAACGGGTTTTTTTTGTTTGTTTTACATATGTTTAAAAGAATGTAGGAAAATCTGATGCCAAATCAAAGACACAGTATGTCTCATCTTCATTTAGGAATAGTGAATCTTAAATTTAGGCACAGAGCAGCTTGCTCACATGGAGAGAACTGACTTGCTGGACAGCTGCTGCTGAGTTTCTGTGAGAAACCAGCCAAACAGCAAAATGATCCATTGAAGAGGGACCCACTCACTTAACTTCTGCTGGAAGAAGACAGTAAGAACATGGAAAACTTCTGTAAGCCAAGTGGGTAATTATCCTGGCACAAAGTTAAATTTATTGCCTTTCGAGATAGCAAGGAACTTTAAAATTTGATATATGATTTCTGTGCTCTGACGTTGGGCACTCTGGCAGAATACTTGTCTAAAAAATGCCCTGAACACCTTGACACTTCAGGTTACCTCAGTGCTACATATTGATTGAACGAGGTCTCAGTAACTGGAATTTCAGGTGTTTCATCAGGGAAAGACAGCACCAGCAAGCAAGCTCAGCTGACCCACCTGTGCATTAATGACAATAAAATGTAATTACACAAAGCCACTGTGATCAGGTTGCTAGCACATCCCCTAAAATCTCACTCATTTCCAAGAATCAGACTTTCAGTACAGACAATAAAGGCTTTTGAGATATCTTATACCTTAACATGCACAGCAACCCTGTCAACAAAACACAAGTCTGTTTAAAAAGAAGACGCTGTGATGGACTTCTATGTGCTAAAACCCAGTGGAGAACAGCCACACATGATGCTACTAAAATAGGACTTAAAATGTAGCCTCTTACTAAGGCTTCATGCTGTGGGACACATTTTTAAAAAATAAACTGTTATTAAGGCAGGCTATTTTGGAGAAATTATTTCAAGTGATACACAAAATATTTGTATTTCACACAAAATGCACTCAGAGTCTCAAAAGTGCTAAACATAATTTTAAAATTGTATTTAGTGTAATCCCATAAACGAATTTTTCTACTGCATGGACTATACGTCCCTGCTTCGATCAGGAGCAAAAAACTTTTCGTACATATATTAATTTTTCAAACAACTTCATAAGGAAGAAGAAATTATATGAAATAAAGCTATATTTAGGGTTTTTTATGAATGTGAAGCAGAACTTTAGGGCTTAGTTTTTGGCGGGGTTGTTTTTGAGTTTTGTTTGTTCATTTTAAATAATTATTTTTCAGTCTTGAAAACAATTTCACTCACTTTTCCAATCCATAATTTTTCATTTTCAGATGTTTCTGCATTTGTGAATTCTAGCAAGAGCATCTAAGAGTCCAAGGATAATTGCTTTTTGTCTCTGTAAATATTTTTAGCCATAAGAAACTGAAAAAAATATTACCTATGTTCATCTCTGCACAGCCAAAGCATATTAGAAAATCATATGTGGCAATTCAAAGAATTTTACCTGTTGTAGATACTGATGGTGAATTTGAGAATGGAGCAGTCACTTAAAAAAAAGTGTTTTAAAATATACTTTCCAATGTTTAAATGATGAGTGAGCAAAGTATTTGCTTTCAAATTTCTCCTGAAGAGTTTTTGGAATGATAACAATATTAATGGAGTGAACAAAATGGAAAGGACTGCTTCTAGCATTTTTTCAGCCTTAGACCACATGAAACCATAAAATTCTGTTAGATATGAAGTTTTTTCTATAGAGGTGATGGAATATATTCATATTATACGTGAGATGGGAGGTCTTACTAAAAATGTCCTAATTTTTTTGGATTGTGGTGTAAAACACAAACTAGGAACAATATTAGTTTAACACACACCATGGAACTATTTTCATAAATAAGCAGAGTCAGAAATGCTACATGGGTGTATCTGAGAACACTCACAAAAAATAATAAAAATTTAATAAAGATAGTTTAATATTGTGGTAATAAAAATAAATTTACTAAGACAAACCTAAATTCTTGCTAATGTCACAGCATTAGTGTCTGCTGGGCAGTTTAATGGGAGTTGACAGCGCTGAACCTGAATCGGTGAGACCTTGTGGAGGCCTTAAACCCATCTGCTCCTGAAACTCCAGAAGGGTAGAAGCCCTGCTAATCTGTATGTGAAGAATTATGAAACTATCACGTAATTGTTCATACTGACTGCAAATAGCTTTCTTTAATTTAAAGAGGCAGACAGGCAACATTTGGAGAAAATGATTAATGAATTTTTAATGACTTATCTGTATCCTGGTAATAAGACTGTTTTAAAATGTTAGCAAAAAGCATAACATAGAATCGAAATGAAGACAAAATAGGCAGTTCTGTTAATCAAATTAATCCCTGCTTCTTACCTTTGAAATAAAAACAGATTACATTGACTCATATCTATGAGTCAATATTGTGTATAAATCTCAATAAAGAAATTAATTGTTGAACCCAAACACTAATAAAAAAGAAGATCCAGTGATTCCAGCACATTCAAGTTCTCAATAAACTGGGAGAGCAGTGAATTTTATACCAAGGTGATGTGTGTTTTATATGACCTGCAACATTGTATATGGCTGTTAAAAAGTTTGTAAAATAGTTCTTTTAAAGCATTATGAATACAAAGTCTCGGTGATCCAGCAGTGTGCAGCCAAGAGAGCTGCACTGGGAGGAGCGTTGCCAGCAGGTGAGGTCACTCCTGGAGTGGTGGGTGCAGTTCAGGGCTTCCCAGGACAAGAGAGACACGGACATTCTGGAGAGAGCTCCACGAGAGGCTCCAAAGGTGGCAGAGGGACAGGAGCATGGCTGGAGCGTGTCTCCTGTGAGGAAGAGTTGAGACAGCTGGGGCTGTTTATCCTGGAGAAGGAGGCTCGGGGAGGGGCAGAGTCTTAAGATGCACCAGGAGAAGTTTAGGTCAGACATCAGGAAAAAATTCTTCACTGAAAGACTGATAGGGCACTGGAATTATCTGCCCGGGGAGGTGGTGGGGTCACCGTCCCCGGATGTGTACAAGAACAGCCTGGTCGTGGCACTCGGTGCCATGGTTTAGTTGATGAGGAGGTGTTAGGACATAGGTTGGACTTGATGATCTCAAAGGTCTTTTTCAACTTAGTTCATTCTGTGGTTCTGTGACTAATATTGATGTAGATAAATTCTCGAAGAGTGGGTACGAAGAGAGAATGGAACTGCACCAGTGCCAGGACCAGAGGGAGTGGCACACACTAAACCACAGCAGGTTCCCTGTGAACATCAGGAATGTTCAGGAAACATCCTACCTGAACGTGGTTTCCCTGCCCCAGCACTGGCACAGCTTTCCCAGAGGAGTCCTGGTCTCCACCCTTGGAGTTGTTCAAAAGCCTCCTGGATCTGGGCACTGGGTTGCACCAGGAAGTTGCACCAGGTGGATTCTTGAGGTCCTTTCCAACCTCAACCATTCTCCTTCTCTGATTCTAATGAGACATTATGAAGACTGAGAGACACTGAGTTATACAGGTTCATTATTAGCAGTTCTGTCCATTCCACATTGCCCCCACAATTAACAGCATCGTACCATCCCTGTAACAAATCCGTTGCTACAGCCAAGCTGCACAATAAGGAAAGAAAGTCAATTGTTTTACAACCACAAGATTTTCATAGCAAGAAAATACCTCTAATAGTGATAAGCATTACAGAGCCTCCTAATGTATCAAAGTGTTCTGTTTATTAAGGAAATAAACATTTAATCTTTACAGGTCTGCGCTAAAAGTTTCTGATCTCCTGAAGGAAATGAAACAGGAACAGTTATTAAAAGCTTTCAAACTCAGGAAGGGTGTTCTTTCCCTTATGAGCCTTGTTGTAATCCTAAGGTGTGTCTTAACTGTATTTACCAGTGGAGCAGCTGGTGTGATTTTGCCAGGGATATACAAATTTTCAGGGACATTCCACTAGATTTTATTTTCTTGGAAGCATTTCTTTTCAATTTAAGTCCACACGAGCCTGGATTCACACCTCTTATGTTAATTTTTTGGTCTATATAAATTTTATTTATCTTTTGTCCTTTCTATTTATTGAGAATAAGACAAATTTATTTTTTTGTCTCCTGCATACGTCTATTTTTATCTGAATTGTCAAGAGACACCTTAAAATCAAACACTTTAGTACTTCATAGTTAGGGATTATTTTTGATAGGATTATTTCTTTTCCAGCAGGCTAAAGTTTATTATATAAATAATATAACAATGTGGTTATTTATAATAATTGTCTGTATTATTTTCTTTGCTGCAAGGACACATTGTTGGTTCACAATCAACCTGGTGTCCACTAGGACCCCCAAATCCTTTCCTACCAAGTTGTTTTCCAGAGGCAAGGTGCCTTGCATGTCCTGGTGCCTGGGGTGATTTCTCTCGAGGTACAGGGAGTTTCCCCCTGCCCAGCTTCATGGGGTTCATCAGGGATGAAATGGTGAATAAGCACTATGGAAAAAAAACACATTCACAACAGAATTTAGTTTCATTCATCACAATTTACTGTAATCATACAGGTAAACAAAAGTCAAGGTTCACTCTCCTGAAGAGAATTGTTGTTGATAGGTTTGATTTCTTCTTTAGTGATTATAAGTGCAAAATTAACAGTAATTAAAAAAAGGGAAGGGTACTGTTGACCAGAGATTAAAGAAATGAAGGTTTTTAGAACTAAACTGAGTTAAAAAAATATAAGATACCATAAATAAAGGTATGTATTTTCTAGAAGATATTTAAATCCTTTGTAGCATTAAGTTGAAAGTAGTGCCAGGGAAGCTTGGATTTCTATATACAGGAAAACACCTCTTAGGTTAACTACATACTCCCAATCTATTATTTTCCTCTCTGCAGAATAATGGCTAACAGCATGTATGCCTCAATTCCCCGTTTGTAATGCAGGATGGTAATGTACACATTTCATGCTCTGAGAAGCCCCTGGGGACACCCTGGTGCTGCCCAATTTCTGCTCTGTATCCTCTCTGACAGACTGATTTGTCAAAGGCAAAGCAGATAGAAATAATCCTGACTTAAATTCTCCTTCTTGTAAAAGAAAAATGGATTCTGTAGCTCTTCATGTAAGGAAGTTATATTGCTGAATAACTACTCCTTTAAATGACCCAGAATTATTTGGGGAACTGGCTGATCCCTTCCTGTAACCCCTACTCATGGTACACACTCACACGAACCAGTCTGATGTAATTGTTTCTTTTTCAATAGCAGCAACTACCAAATAGTTTTCATGATATTGCCAGTGTTTATTGCAAAATAAAAAAAACAGTTATTGCTGAATTTTTCCAGTTCTCCTGAATAACAGATCTAAGGAAGGACCAATATGTAAATGCCTTGCTAGGGACTGAATTCCTCTCCTCTCCCATTCCATTCTACAGAATGCTCCCATCCCCAGCTGTCCAAACCATATGGGAATATGAAGCACTGGGAACGGGACACAGCTTGCTCACTGCACAAGTTTGTGTACAAACTAATTCTTTCCCTAACAGTTAGTAATCTTTGCATGAAAAAAGGCTAAACAATAATGGGGGAACTTCAAAATCACACAGATGGATTTGCCAGTACCATCAGAAAAAACCCCCCCATGAGATATTTTTAGTTCTGTATTGAGCCTAAACTAACAAGTGATGCTCTCATTTCACTTAGGAAAACAACAACTGCTCTACAAAACCACCAAAAGGAGGAGCGTGGCACTTGCCCTCCAGAAAAGATCAATTTGAGATTCAAGGAAAGCTAAGTTGGATCTCAGGCAAGGGAAAGAAAATTGCAAACCAGCACACTATCATATGTTAGTGAGCTAGTTAACTCAGTTCACCAGATGAAATCTTAGTTGAAAATAACTGTATAAAGTACCTTAAATTTTGATTGATGACAATAATGGCAATACGTTAAATGTCAATGATGGGTGGCTGAGCTGACAAGCAGTTATTCAGTGACATGTAACGCCAGCAATTGTATTCCACTGGTATCTTCACATGTGCTGTGCAGAGCAGAGGGAGAATTTGGAATAGAGTTTTTCTTGGGGTTGCTTCTTTTTTTCCTTTCTTTTTTTAAGTGGTGCAGAAGAAAACAATATTGTTTTCAAGATTCCTCTCAATCTGCCCATATTAACAATTTCGAGTAGTGTAAATTGGCATAGCGCTGCAGAAATCAGGAAATATATATCTGCCTGGTAACTCCCCCATTTTATTCTCTTTTTATTAACTGCAATCAGGACAATTCCATGAAAGTTATAGTGAGGCAAAATGTAAATCTATTTGGATTAATGGCTCCTTCTGCTCCTTCATCCTCTCATATTATGGAGTTTGAACTTGTCTTATTTTTTGAATTCTTTTATTCATGTGATAGAAAAAGTTCAGTTGTGGGAAAAACCAGGTATTCTACAAGTGCATCATTTTTTTTTTCACCTAAAAATGTCACAGGAGCTTTAAATGAATCGGCGTTAATTGGAAATGATCAGAAATACTGAAGAAAGTTCTTCATTCTATAATTAACAACAGAATTTCACTACGTGGCTGTTTACTAGAATGAGCCCTTACAGCTTTTTTGAAACCATAGGTTTCTCTCTCTGCAGTGTCTGAAATAATACTCAGTAATCAGCGAGCAAAAATCTCCCTTTTTAGGTTTGGATAAATCTCACAAGCAAATTAAAGCTATTGAGTTATACTTTCAGCCCAAAGCTAAAAAGTGAAGAAAAAAAATTAAACTGATCCCTTCCCTTCCCTTCCCTTCCCTTCCCTTCCCTTC
>VZTJ01003246.1:0-30230 GCA_013397795.1 Orthonyx spaldingii
CTGGGTAAACCCACGACAACAGCGAACATTTCAATGGATTACACAAGATGTGATGTGGCCTTGCTTTTCTTCTCTTTGTTCCACTGAGCACAACTGCTCTAATTTCTTTGGCATCTAAGGGAGCAAACCCAGAGATGCTGCGATGTAGGGAGAAGGGAAACCATGGAGTGAGGCATTCTGTTCACTAGAAGGAGGGGCAGGGCTTAGGTGCCCTATCATGGACCATGGCAGAGGCAGCTTGAGCATCATGAGATCCCAGAGGGGAGGATGTACCTCTGCTTCATGGGTCAAGCATGCAAGAACAAAACAAATCACAACTTCCGTGAGGGCTCAGACTTGTCAGCACTGCGTAAGCCTACCATTAGTGCCTTTAACTCTGAGTGTCACTTATGTGCTAGGGCTCTTTTATGCTTCCCTTTCCTGTTTGCAGAGGCTTGTTTAATTTTACTAACGACTCCGAATGAAGATAAGGCCCCTGTGTGTAATAACAGACTAAAATTAAACTTCAAACAAATTATCTGTTAGGGTTTAGGAAAATCTTATCTGGGGAGGAATTAATCCTTGCAGCTTGTTTTGGGGCTTTAGCAGGCCACCAGGGATTTGAAAGAGAAGAATTTTTCAGGCTGGAATATACACAGCAACTGGAACAATGCGCATAATTCCGTGGATATGATAAAAAGAGAAAAAAATCCCAAAAAGACACATAAACATCTGAAGTGTAGCATGAACTGACTGCAAACCAAATGCAGCTGCTGTAGATCAGCAGCTGTCACTGTCAAAGCCCTGGTCTCTTTGTGACTGATGTCCGTGCTTCCTTCGTCACGTCTGCGTGTGAGGACAATTCTGTAAGTCAGCTCTTATGCCCTAGTGCTCCCTGCTGCAGGGTTTGGAAACCAGCCATTGCACCCTCCCAGTGACGTCAGGGTGCTCTGAGAAGATGATGTTGCTCAGTCCAGCCTATTAATCTAATCAACACAGAAGGGGCAAGAAGTGCCCGTGGGGGTTACTTTGCTGAAAAATGCTCATGTGGCTCAGCCTGCTGTTGGGAATAGGATGAGAGGTTCCCATTCAAATGAGGCTGCAAGAGACTGGGAAAAGTCAGCCCCATTTGAATGCTACCACCCCATAAAGTCTTGAGGGATGTAGTCCCAGGAACGATTTCAGACTAACACTTTAGTTCTACTTCACTCCCCTGCAAGTAATCCTTATGACAGACAACAAAGACAAAGACAAAGACAGGAAGATCTCTTGAAATACCTTCTTACCCTCATACCACAGAAATACCTCAAATTTCCTTTTGCAAGAGATTCCTGGTAGAGGTCTTCCATCTTTTTCTGTTCCATTCATTTTTTTTTCTTTCATCTTAGCTGTCCATGCCAGCTGTAGGGTGAAAGAGCTGTAGTAAGAAGGAATAAGAGACAAAAAGAGCTTTAAGAGCCAGTAGGAAATAAATGGGTGGTCTTTGGAAGCATAAACTAGACCAATAGTGAGGAAAATCACAGGGCAAAAAGTCCAGTGTTTACTGTTTTGTGGTTTTCTTAAACATATTTTTCTTGCAGTTCTGGGGGCATAGATTATGCAGAGTTCAGAGTGAAAAGCCCTCTCAGAACTGTGCAGCAGTACTAGAAGAGAAACTATGTGACCACATTGTCTCAAATTTCCGTTATCCTCAACCACACAATGGGGTAAGATGCAAGTCTTAGGTGGAAATATGCAGTGCCTGAACTCTGCAAAGGTTTTCACAGAATCCACTGTGTATTGCACTACTCTTTTGGGAGTATCTGACTACATTGCCATGCTGTCAGATTTTTATGGTTTGGGGTACTTAGAGCAACCAAGTGAGTAATAGAATGGGCTAAACCTGCATTCTGAAACCCCAGAAGATTGAAAGCACCCACTGTGGGTGTCCAAAACATCTGACTGTATTCCCTGAAGCTGTTTATGAAGAGAGATATCTTCTTGACAGAAGCAAATGCAGTCAGAAGCTCAGAACACAGCAGGAAAGCATGTACAAATAAAGAGCAAAACATCCATTCTCCCTCTTTGATAGTTGGTTTAGATTCCTTCCCATCCATGTAGACAATAACTCTTCGGCCACTCTCCCTTCCCATCAACTCTTCCCTCTTCACAATTTGCAGCAGTAGTCCTTTGGTATTTGAAGGTCTGTTTCCCACCTGAAGAGTTTCAAGTTACTTCTTGACCTACCATAATTATGCACTTTACTAGGAAGTTAAACAGCTGAGAACTCACTGAAGTCTAGCTCTGCTGTCCTCCCCAGCCAGCACCATCTCTGCAGAGGTTCACATCTGCATGGTTGCTCCATCCTATCTCTGGGCCTGGGCTGCATCAAGAGAGGAGTGGAGACAGCTTAGCACAATGTGTGGTCTGCCTGGTCAGAAACCATCTCTGTCTCCAGAACAGGGCTCCCTCCACTACTGAGTGGCTCATGACCCCATATTGCTTATCATAAATCTCAGGTGTCAACAGAGGAATTGAGAACTAGGGAAGGAAAAATCTTTAATGTTTTCATCCCAAAGAGTCAGAAAGGAAAAAGGAGGACCTCTACTTCTGAAGCTTCTGCCAAGGACACCAAATTTACAGTCACTGAAGCACAGTGGCACACTTGCATCAGTGCACAGTGCAATGATGCCCAGCCCAAAAAACCCTGTGCAGCATGCAGACCCGAGGATCTAACAGTCCAGAAGTGCTGTGTTGATGCAGTACTTTGTCTCAGTCATGAACCCCTGTCAGGTGGGCAAATTTCCCTGGTCTCCCATTCTTGGTCCCCAGCAGTGCTGCAATCACACAGATCAAAAGTGTTGCTCTTGGTGTTTGTCTTACCTAGCTAACCATTGGCCTGGAAGAAAACCAACCGCAGTGTCCAACAGCTGAAGTTGTTCTTTCATGCTATTTCTTGAAAGGCATTTAACAACCTGTTAGTAAACACTACCTGCACGGTCTTTCTCAGTAGGCAGCCAAGCAGGATGAGACAGAAATCCCTAGCAACATGCAGTAATTTTTCAGTCCAGACTTTAACTGAGCACAGAGGTCACTACTGGGCAATCTCTAGTCCATGCAAAAGGAGTATGTAATCTTGACAACACTTCAAATGTGTTCTAACCTGGAGAGTGAAAGAGTAGAGACAAGAGGTTAAGTAGTTTGGTGTGCTGAACTCATGGTGTAATAAACCAGCTCTTTTTTACCTTCAGTTTCCATCTATAACACCCATACAGGTCTTGACAACAAATATCATATGTTTTATTGTGATGGATATTACTTGCAAAAGGCAAATATGTTTCCAAAGGATTGAATTTGCTACCATGGGAGACAACGTAAATAATTTGGGGTTAAATACAAAGAGACGAAAGCTCTCTTGTTAGAATAAATACAGTCTCACTGCTTTGCATTCTGTTTTAGAGGGTTCATGAATATCTTTGTTTCCTGTAACCTTGTATGTTATTGAAAAAGATCTTTCATTTGCTTCTACTCTTTGCAATTTCTTTAGATATTCTATTTCCTTGTATCTGCAGAAACTGAGCTGTTTGTTGTGTGCTTGACAAACCATCAATACCTACATGTGAAAGATTTCAGAGAGAGAAGAAACAGTAAAAAACCAGAAGATAGGATCCTTTTCTAATCATTTTTCCTTTGATTTTCAGACATTTGTATAATAGGATGTATCCAACAGTGAATTTTTCTGAAAATACATTTAAACTGAACAAATTCACATTTGATTTTTTGACACTAGAAATAAACTTGGTGAAAAAACTAGTCTGTCTTGCTCAGAAGCTACCTCAGACTGAATCTGTATTTTGATTTGAGGGCACGAAACAAAAATACAGGATTCTGCAGGATTGATACCTACTGCAGGTCATGCCTGTAACTGGAGGGTTGCTCAGCACACCGAGGTGGCACATTTCAGTACCTACTCAAGATCGTGCTGCAAAAAGCAGGGAGTGTGGAAAGACGCTGTGGGCATCCTTCCTACTTTCCCCCACAAAATGATTTGTAACTGTGCTGTGCTTTGGTTTCTTGGTGACAACAATTGCCAGGTTTTACCAAATAAAGGAAGAGAAGGCCCAAACCCCATCGGTCAGGGTTTGCACCAAGAGGAACAATCTTCCTCCCAGTTTATCTTGCTGAATTGTTCATGTAAATCAGGTGTTTCTGACTGAAATTTGTTTTGTACAAAATAAGGTAGAGGAGCAGTTGCCACATGCTGGTGCCATCCTCAGGTGGGAGGAGCTGCTCCCCAAGGAGCTCCTATTTCAGTTTTCTGTTGCTTGGAAGAATTTAAATCCACTGCTGATAACACTGTCTTTTCCCCAAAGACCTGGGCACCCTTAGATGCTGCCTGTGTCAAATAACTACCCATTGCTTCCAAGAAAAAAAGGGTGTTGCTTATCTATTCTCATTTCTAAGTGTGGGCTCTGGGGAGCATCAGGACTGGAATCCAGACCCTGTCTCCCCTTGGGATTGGGGAGGGTTGACCTTTCCTACCACCCAAGCTGTTACAAATAATAGAGAGCCCGATAAGCATTCCCCTTAGCCCATCCATGGGGAGACAACTGTCAGCAACTCATGACTTACCTCAGATGGAAGGACTTGTGACATTTTGTCACAGTTATTATGACCCTAGATAATTTCTACAGTGTTTATGTCAGTGTTCATGGATAACTACAGATAGTTGGTGTTCTTCGGCTTAAAGGGTAAATCCTGAGCTGGCTGTCAGTGTAGACAAGTGAAGGTGAAGTACAGCAGGGTACCCATAGATGAGCCTGAGATGTTTTTAGTGAAGACAAACTTTGTGCCTTGGGCTGCACTTGGGAGCAGTACGAGTGACTCACCCTCTTCCCTAAATTATAGCACTACGTGGGGCATGCATCAGACATTAGCAAGCTCCCAGTTATTCCAGAAGTGAGTGTGCTGTGCCAACTCATTACTTCCTAAATAGCTCCGGTGTCAGTGCTGAGTGGTGACTTAACTGACTGCTGACATTCACTACAAGGTCACTAAGCTAAGTCTATACTTAGGAACACTTTGGTGCTGCAAATGACA
Source organism: Orthonyx spaldingii (assembly GCA_013397795.1). Lineage (NCBI taxonomy): Eukaryota > Metazoa > Chordata > Aves > Passeriformes > Orthonychidae > Orthonyx > Orthonyx spaldingii. The sequence continues at coordinate 5,059 of VZTJ01003246.1, forward strand.
TGGAATTGATTTAATCTATACAATGCTTTGTCTCTGATGATCCTTTCTATCACAGGTCTGACCAACATGGACAACAAAGGCAGAAGACACAATTAATATTCAGTTCACTAACTAAAACCCAGAGAGGAGTCTCAGTAAAGCAAACACTAAAGACAATACCAGTAAGGAATAGAATACCAGCTGAAAATGTGAACATTCCTGCATTTTTTCCTGTGGAATCTAGTGTGCCTCTATTATGACTGCAGCAAATATGCAGCATTTCTCACTGCAGACAGCTCTTCTTGATTTGCACAGCTCTCTCCACAGTCCACATACTGCTCATGGATCCTTCCCTGTCAGTGCTCACTGAAGTGGATCTCCCTGAAAAGGCCCAGCGCCTATGGCCAGATGACAAAGACATATACAGCTCCATTTGGCAGCCTTGAGCTTTCAGCATCTTCATAAACTCCCAAATTCAAAAGGTAATTCTCATTCCCCTACTCCTACAGCTGTTAGCACATCAGCAAGTAACTGGTGCCAAGCTACAAGAACCTCTTTGTTCTTCTCTGCCGCCACACCAAAGGGCCATGATTGGCTCCAGCTGGCCCTCATTGATAGTCTATCAAAAATATCAAAAGACAAATTATCCTCAGCTGACCTGCAGATGTTGCTACCAGACACCCTACAACAATAAAGATAAATATCTCAGCTGTCATTTAAGGGGAAATGGCATATGGTTCTTCAAGTCTGATGATTCAGACATCATAATCTCCCAGCAATTATGAAGACAGAAGCAAAGAAAGAAAATTGAAAGAAGATAAACCCTGTATTACCTTCCATTTTACCCCCAAATCTGTCTTCATCTATGTCTGAGAAAAGCAAAGGGACCAATCACTATTTGTTACTAGCAAGGCAGCACAGGATTGGCAAGTGCGTCTGCACATATGTACATTCTGTTTCAAGGCAAGGGTGGCAAAAAGGTATTAAACTGTCAGTTTGTTCTGTATTTCACTTTATTCTCTTGGCTTAGGTCACGTACATCCTTACTGCACATTGAAACAAACCATGTGGGAGCCATGTATCTCCTGCAATGCTGGAGTGGGATGGCTCAGGCACACCAGCTGCCTGCACCTCTGTATTTGCTCTATCATACAGGGTGGGACTGGAATTCAGCATGGATGTGAGCACAGCCCTCTCCACACAGTTGTCATCCAGGATTTCTTTATCATTTTTCAGCTCAAAAGCAGTGAATGTTGTTGTTTGTTGGGGTTTTTTTTATTCTACCTGCACCCATCTTCAGCTAGAAATACACTCCAAGCTCATCCAGTCTGTGTTGTGACAGAGAAGGAGACCTGGCCAGGCTTTCACAGTCCCAACTGTGTGAGGGTTTATAGGACAAGCCCCAAATATTACAAATCATAAAAATTGGGTGGTAGATATTCCTCAGATAGTGGTAGCTGCAGTAAGTTTGTGGGAAGTAACTGCATGACTCTGTAGTTACTCACTTCATTAAGTCTTAATTGTAACTATTGCAAGGTGCAACCCCAGCACCATAATCAGATCCTGAGGTGACAGAGGCACAGATAATTGTAATGAGCCTGCCTCTGAAATGAAAGGCCTGCAGTTTTCTCCCCAGATGCTAATGGCACAAAGCAGAGTCAGAAAATGCTGTCAGCAGGAACCAGGAGAAGATGGGGATCCAAGGAGACCCCTGGGGTTCAGAGTTTGCAAACAAATAGTAGGCAGATGCCATTAACCAGGGTTGCTGATTTAACTTCTGTTTCCTCTGTCTATTTCTAGCTTGCTCTCAGAAGCACCCCAAGTAAACCTACACCATCCTGGCTTCATTGTTTTCCATAAAACTCTGGAAAAACTTTTTTCCATCCTGGCAAGACCAAAAAGAAAGAAACAGAAGAGAGAGATTAATCCACATGCAGCTCTCTCCTTCCATGTGCCAGCCCAGGCTCCATCCACATTGACCCCACCAGCTCTGGGTGGTGAGTATTTTCTTGACCCCCTGGCCTTTCATTCATGGGACTAAAATGAAGAATTAACTGTCAGGGCACACCTGCAACTGGAGGATGAGTCAGCCCCAAGGGGCTGCTGAGTCAGAAGAACTGAAACAGCCACTGAAGTTGGAAAATGAGCATTCTATTACAATCCAATGCTAATGTCCAAGTAGGAAATAGAAATGAACTTTGGAATAGAAGTCAACAATTACAAATGAATAAAAATGGGAGCAATGCTACCAGAAGCCCTTCATTCTGGTGATGTCATGGTTCCCAAATGCCCTTCAGAAATGCAAATTACCTACAATGTAATAAAAAGGGCATTTTCTAGAGTGTGCAGAGCTTGCATAGTTTAATTAAGCATAAACTAGGGTGACTCTTGAAAGGAAAATGATGTGGATTGCATTCTCTGGGTGACCTTGGAAAGGCACTTATAACTTTCTCTACACAGCAATTAAGTAAACTCACACTTCATATGCTGTCACTCCTATTCCTTTCCTTTATTTAGAGAGATATTTTTTGTTCTCTCAGATTCCCTGATCTCACATTGATTTATCTCTGTGCTTAGAAAATGAGATTTGTTTCCTTCAAGGTAACTAAACATGGGTCTACAGCCTCACCATCTCAAGTTTTCTAATCTCTACTTTAATACTACTTATATTAAACTTCTGGTTTAATATAAACCTGCTTTCCTTGCTTCCCACCAAGTTCTACCTAGGCTACCTCACTGACATGGCAAAACTGGAATAAGGAGATGCCTACAGAAACTTCTCATTCAATCTTTCCAAGACCAACCTAGTGTCCTTTTCTGATGGAGTGACTGTGTCAATAGACAAAGGAAGAACTACAGGTGCCATCTATCTGGTCTTCTGTAAAGTCTTTGATATGGTTCCCCACTACATCCTTCCCTCTAAATTGGAGTGAGATGGATTTGATGAGTGGATTGTTTGGTGGATGAGGAATTGGTTGTATGGTCACATCCAGAGGGTAGAGGACAATGGCTCAATGTCTGGATGGGGATCAGTGAGAAGTGGTGTCCCTCAGGAGTCTATACTGGGACCAGGACAGTTTAATATCTTCATTAGTGACATAGACAAAGCAATCGAGTGCACCCTCAACAAATTTGCTGATGACACCGAGCTGAGTGGTGCTGTTGACACAACTGAAGGATGGAATGCAATGCAGAGGGACCTGGACAAGCTCAAGAAGGAGGCTCAAGGGAATCCCATGAGGTTCAAGACCAAGTGCAAGGTGCTGCACGTGGGTCATGGAAACCCCCGGAATCAACACAGGCTGGGGAATGAAGGGATTGAGACCAGCCTTGCAGAGAAGGACTTGGGGTCACTGGAGGTTGAAAAGCTGGACATGAGCCAATAGTGTGTGCTTGAAGGCTAGGAAGCAAACGGTATTTTGGGCTGCATCAAAAGAAACTGGCCAGCAGGCTGAGGGAGGTGTTTCTCCCGTTCCACTCTGCTCTGGTGAGACCCCACCAGCCATGTGGTTCCCAGCAGAGGAAGGACATTGACCTGTTGGAGCAAATCCAAAGGAGGGCCACAAAAATGATCATGGGGCTGGAGCACCGCTCCTATGAAGACAGTCAGAGAGTTGAGTGATGCTCAGCCTGGAGGAGGCTATGGGGAGACCTCACTGTGTCCTTTCAGTACTGAAAGGAGGCCTATAAGAAAGATGGAGACAGACTTTTTAGTAGGGCCTGTAGCAATAGGACAAGGGGTAATGGTCTTATGCTAAAAGAGCACAAATTCAGAGTAGATGGAAGAAATTTTTTAAGTAAGGGTGGTGTAACACTGCAACAGGTTGCCCAGAGAGGTGATGGATGCCCCATCCTTGGAAACGTTCAAGGTCAGGTTGGACAGGGCTCTGAGCAACTTGATGTAGTTGAAGATGTCCCTGCTAATGGTGAGCATGTTGGACTCCTCTTCACACAATTCTGGGGCAAGAATGGCAATGGCTTATGGGGGAATTAGTACTGGGGGATAGATTAGGTTTTTGTAGTTTCTCTTTGAACTGTTTTCACAGTATCAGTCTCTTACTTTGTGGGGGATCTAACATCACGTGGCCAGCTGGTTTTGTCAGATTTGAAGGTCAGTTTTGAAGTCCATTAGGTCATCAAGCCTGCAGTTTCTCAAAGAAGAGGCTGACTGTATGGGGAATGCAAGAGTTGCCAAGTGCCTGGTTTGCCAGGAAGTAAAAAAAGAACCCAACCAGTGTTAGCAGCTCAGCTCCACTGCTTCTGGGATAGGGTGTGAAAAAGAAGTCTCAGTAATTCCTGGCTGTGAGCAGTGCTGCCAAGAGGGAGTGGTGGTAGCAGCTCACCTCTGTGGGCCAAGAGTGAGTGGGACTGAGGGATGAGTGGGACTCTTACAGCTGTTCTTACACATCTGCCTTTAGCTTGAGTTTTCAAAAAGACCCTGCTCTGTCTTCGCCTTGAAATTTGACCATCCTGCATTGCTCTTTGGGAATGCTTTTCTCTTGGTATCTTGCTATGACTTTCATAGAGCAATAGATATTTTCCAAGGAAGATTTGAAGAATGTGGTAATGGGTGGAAAAAAAATGTTCACCTAGCAAGGGCAGAGAAAGCAGGGGAAGGTAGGTGGAGAAACAGTGCTGATTTGCAACTGATGTTTGAGCTATGATGGAGTTTCAGTGAACCACACCACAAGGGCTGCTGACTCATAAAAAGGTGGAATACCCAAAAGGAAAGTAATGATCCCAGCAATTGCATCCCATTATGGTATGTCAGACATGTCTTTGATTGCACAAGCCTATAATTAGTTAGAGAGTTGTGCTGTTTCTGAAGAACTAAAAGGAAACAAAAGAATTATTCCCTGTGTTAGTGACTAGCAGGATCAGTGGCTAACACTCAAGGATTGCTTTAAATAAAGTGTATTCACTGCTGATTTATTTTTTTCAATTTCAGAGTAAATGTCAATGATTCAGTAAAATTTAACAAATCTTAAGGGACCCCAGAGTAAAGATCTGAAAATCAATGTTAGGGCTTGGTTCCTATTTACTCAGCATATAAGAAATCCACTTAAGTATCTTAAGGGGTTTTAAAAAAATTATTATTATTATTATTTTGAAAATTAAGATCTCTTTACTTTGTAGTAAGAAAGAACCGAGCTCATGAACAGAACTCGCAGCAATAGTTGCATTACATACTTGCTAGCACTAGATGGGGTGTAAGGAAAGAGTGAAGGGGAAAATCAGGGAACAGCAAAACCTTGGAAGTCCGAACTATCTCAGGCACAGAAGAAAGATTTAACTAATCTGAGCAAGGCTTCCTCCACCTTGTCAAAAGCAAAATCCACCATAAATAGACAGGGACCCGTTTGCCCACCCTGTCCGTTCCTCTGGCAGTGTGCATCCTCACAACATGGATATTTTAACACGCATGACGCACCCCTGTTAGTCACATTAACTACATTTTATTCATATATTGAAAGAGTACATACACATGTCAGTAGCATAGATTGCATCAGCTCCTCCTTACTAAAAAAAGCTCAATGTATATACAACCTTAAAATGCTCCTGCTATAGCTAGTGCATGTTAAATCGATGCTTATATAAACTAATGTTCTTTACATAGATTTATGTATTTTAGAACATATTAAAAATTGTCGGTGGCATGTTCTGTTATCCTTTTTCACTGTCCTGATGGTCTAATGTTTTCAATGAATTATGGATATGCATATTTTATTTACTATTCAAGACAATTTCTATTACAGAATATAGGTCATGAAGACAAACCTGTGGGTGCATTTGGAAAGGCAAAGTATTTTCAATGATTAGTGATTTCTGTTTTTATGCCTGCATCCTGAAGCTTTTTCTTGGGAGCAGGAAGAGCAGAACAAAGCTCTTTTTGAGATCTTGCCTTTGTTTAATCCTGTGAAAAATACCATAACCTTTCCTTAATCAATTGATGCTTTTTGTCCTCCCTCTTAGCTGCTTTGACCTCCTGTGCATGAACGCAGCAGAACAGGCAGGTCAGTGTCTGACTCCAGGCTCTTCCTGAAGCCAGGAGGGATGCTGAGCTGGGCTTTCTGACCAACCAACACAGCTACTCAGCAGAAGCAGCAGCCTGCCTGCAGAATTCATTTCCCTCACTCTCTTCTTCTGATCCCATGTGAATGAGCTAGACTCTTGCGGATCACTTTATCTTCTTTATTAAGCCTGTGCCTGCAGAGACCATTTTAATTTAATTCAACTTGATAGCCAAGTCTCAAAATCCCCTTTTGAAACAGTACAATCTCCTGGTACTCAATACACAAGCCTTTTTTCAACATCCTCTTGCTTCCCTTCAAGGATTCATTTTCTCTAAACTAGCTTTTCACTCTGACTGATGCCCCTGCCTGAGTGACCAGTACTCACAGTTGAGCCCTAAAAGAAAGAGCTGGTGCACTGAGAAATGCCACCCTCATCAGAATACCTAACTCTAGTTAAACTTGCATGCTTAGCAGAAAAGCAATACAAAATCCTTTCCCAAAACATAAGCTAAATAAATGTTGCTTGCCAGCCATATCCACTTTAAAAAGTAAACTGGTAACATGGTAAGAAATTACATTCACTGGCAGACATGAATCTCTTTGTTTTGTTAGATTTGTTAGCTTAATTCTAGGAGAGGTATTGCTAAATCCTGTTGCAGAGGGTTGGTTTGCATCTACTGGTCTTGACTGAACCACTGGTACTAACACTGGGATTTGGAGGGCAGTGCTCAGTCCTCCAGAGGGTGGGATGGGCCAGGCTGCCAGTGTAGTTAAGAACAAAACCAGGTTGAACACCTCTGCAGGAAAAAGAGCCCCCTAACACATAACTGAAAATCAGAATGAGTTATGTCTTTGACAGGCCAATAATAACTTCATTTCATAGCAGAGAGGCAAAAGCTGGGGAAGACTGTGGTATGCCAGGTCACTGGTAGGTTACGAGTCCTCACGGAAATCCTTATACACAATCCTCTTCTGCAGCACACTTCACACCTTGGAATTGGAAAGCCTGTGAGAACATCTCTGTTTGTGATAATAGGCTAGGGGACAAATGTGAAACTCACTCAGCAGAAGGATGGTGAGATAGCTCTAAGTATGAAAGAATAAAGGACAGTTTCCTTTGCTCCTCCTGCTTTATGCAAAGTCTCCCTATTATCCAAGGCAGCAGTGCAGTAGCAAGACATGATAAAACAACCTAGTAGGCTAAGTGGTATGGAAACTTAAAGAAATATGTTGTGTAAGTGAACAAACAAGAGCTCTGATACACAATTTTGTTGGGTAAGGGTGGCAAAGAGCCTTTCCATGAAAACAGTCCCTTGCTGTTATCCCGAGAGAGGCTCTGCATATCAGGATTGCCGTATTTAGGATGACTGAATACCTTGGTCTGTAGCCACCAAAAACACCAATGCAGTACAGTCTGTCCACATACTCCTGTTTAACCTGCAATGGATTGGCAACCTGGCAACAGCCTGGACTTACCCAGTGGAAAGCCTTCTTGGAGGCAGGATTAGCTCTAGTGTGAAACAGCTCCAACTGCTTGGCTTCAGATCACTTGGTGGTACTGAAGTCACAGTTAGACTTTAACCAGAAGCAGGATTCCCCAAACACAACTTTGATGTCCCAAACCTGAATTTATTGCTTATGAGCTGTGCTGGGGAGGGGAACGCCAGACAATGAATCACCTTGTGTACAGAGGAGCTACAACATAGAGTGCATCACTGGAGGTATGTGCTTTAGCTCTGCCTTCAGAAATGAGAGTTCACAACAGAATAGCAAGTTAAAACACCCAGAATCTGCTGGGAAGCATCAGGAAAAGTATGAATTAGGGCAAAATGGGATGGATTGCTGGAATACCTATTAAAACAGAGAGCAGGTGGGATTTGTAGTTCATTCGTTCACAGCATCATGCATACCTCTGGTATTTTCTGTCTATGTTAACTTGTTGAGATGTCACAGTCCTGAAGTGACACACTCCTCCTGGCTACCCAGTTACTGTGGGCTGGGCTACTTGTTATGCACAATTTGTTGCTGAAAAAAGGGGATAATGGAAGAAAAATGGCAATAAATTTTGACTCTCCCTTCAGTCTGCAAGGAATTAAAATGATGCCTTGGATTTACTGTGAACCAGAAAGACAGATTTTGAAGAGAAAACTCAGTGTATTCTGGAATGGTCCAGTTTGCTTTTACAATTCATCAGCAACCATAAGGAACTGGCTCTAATATTAAAATTTACATTACTAAAACATTAGTTTAGGAGTCAAGATAATTTGATATGGCTCACTCTTCACTTTCTTTATGAGATGTTCAACTCAAGGTAAGTTTATGGATAAAATTTAGATCATTTTTCTCAGATGTCAACATTAATCCTAATGCTCTGTACTCCTCTTTAAATCACTGCAGATTGCAAAGTGTCTTTGAAAAAAGATAAAATGGACATGTTATGCAGTAACCAAGTAAATGCAGTCCCTGATTAATATGCACATTTGAAAAGTTCAGAAAATGTCATCATACTCCATAGGTGCACCTTGTTTTTGGAAAGGTGTCTTTTTGTTTTGTTTGTATATAAATGTCATTCTACATAAATTTTCACTCCAGCAGCTTTTTATAAACTCAAGTCAATGATGATATGTTCAAATATTTGAGTGTTTCCTTTAAAACTAGAGGCAAAGAAAAAATCTCTTCGAGCTGTTGACACAGCTGTGAAAGACCGTGGTGCTTGCACGTAGATTTCTTTAAATAATCTGAATATCTTCTTTTCACCATCCCATTGGTAAATCTGGGAGAAGGTATAGTCACTTCCCAAGGCTAGGTAGTAATTGTTCTTGAAGGAGAAAGGCTGCAGCGTCATGGCTCCTCGGGATGGAAGAGCCTGTATCTCCACAAACTGTTTGCTATTCCATTTCATAACTCTGGAGTCACCAATGAACCTCGTGAGTGTGATGTAGAGGTCATCTTGCATCCTGAAACTCTTCACAGCCAAGACATCTTCCATGTTGGGGATTTCACTGTGGGGGACAAACTTTTTGGAGGCTTTGTTCCACTGGAGTATAATGGGCACCTGGGAACGGCTAGAGAGGATTAAATGTGATTTCCCATCTATATCAAGAAACTCAGCATCAGTGTCCCTGAACCACTCGTGAAGAGACTGATACGAATAAAATCCTTTGTTATTCCACTTATACACTGTTGACAAACCTGCTTTAGAGCTATCTGCTATGACAAAAAACATTTCACTGTCTATCTCAAAAAGCTCTATATCATTTGGCTTGGAAATGCGAGATACTTCAATATCCTGGAATTTGACAAACTTCGTCCAGCTTTCATCAAATTTGTAAATGTGTGAGCCACCAAAGAGCTGTGCCACCACCACGAAAACTTGGTCATCAACAAGAATGGCTTTACATCCCACTATAGATTGACCTATTGCCCAAAGAAAAAAAAACAAAACAACACATGTATTAGCACAGCACAAAGCATCCTTTAAACCACAGACATTACCAAATCACCCCTTCCCTTTATAAAACCTGCACCATGTCATAATTTTGTCTTCTTCTACATGCCATCAGTGTCTTTTCAAGCTTTTTCCTTCCCAATAACTGGAGAGATGACTTGTCCCACCCTGCAAGGTGTGCAAGTACGATGTACGATAAAATGCTAATTCCTTTTTATGCAAAATACTTTTTATTTTTCTATTTGTTCAAACACATGGCCCCTAATATCCAAAACAATTGTTTAAGCTAAATCTTATTATTTAAAAATTACAAGAGTTTTTATCTCACCATTCATCAGACATCTGAAATTCTCTTATTCTTGTAAAGTCTATCTTTCCATCTTAACTAGAAGGATGAAATATAGTATATTTTTCTTGCTTCAGAAAGGTTAGAATCAGTTTTTTGCCACTTTACATAGAAATACTGATGCATCTTGTGGATATATCACTTGATAGCAGGATGAAAAAGATAAATCTAACTCTGTTGTTTCTGTTAGGTATTCTTGAGATTTTGTTAAACTAGAAATATTTAGGAATATTGCAGTTGCCAAATAGATCAGATCAGGTTATGGTCTGTTATGAGAATGTCAAGTTACACTATACAAGAACCACATCAAAGAAGTAACAACCAGACTATTACTATAGGTGTTGCTGGAAGCAGAGAGGAATTCCTCTGTGAAGCACAGTTTAACTATAGCTGCACAAGTTCCCCAGTGCATGCTTGCTCAGTCACTACAGGAGATGTGCCCTGACTCCTCTGCTGGCCCCCTACCCATGGCTTTCAGAACTGGCCTGGGATGATCTGCCACTCTCCCAGTGTAGGAGAGCTGGGAATACCTTCATCTCAAGTAGAGCAAGGTATCTGCAGCACAGACATTAATGCTCCAGCTGACCATCCAGGCTCCTTCTGATCTTAGTCAAAACACGCTCTAGAAGAGCTCTCACCTGTCTCCTGTCTCCTTCTGCAGAGGACAGCAATGTCTTTCTCTGCATGTTCACTGTAAAGGCAACCTTGACAAGCAGCTCAGCTCCATAAGCCCATGTTGTAAAGGGCTAAATTCAGATATCCAAATGCCAAGCATATGGTAAGTAGTGAAATTCTCTGTGGAGCTGGCTCCAGAGCTCTACAAAACACTCTTCAGGCTCTGCAGGAGGCTCCTTATGTGCCTGTGTCCCCTGGAAAAATCTCAGGCCCACATACATTTCAGAGTCCAGAGCTCAAACTCAGACCTTCCAGGAACAAAATTTGGGTGTGGAGCTAAGACACAAGTCTCTGGCAGAAATGTCTCCTAATCAAGTCATTCAAATGTCTCCTAATCAAGTCATTCAGAGGAAGGTGAAATACATCTGGAAAGCAACTGTCTTTGCAAATGACTCAAACTCTCAACTTCATTTCCAGAGTTTTTCTAGGGCTCAGCTAGCTCTTTCTGGGCTGTTGACTTCTCAGTTTACATCCTCTGGAACATATTTTATCCTAATCTACCAAAACACAATGAAACCTAAAAAAGCAACATTTTTCATTTCCAAAATTTCCTGACAGAGGGGTAGCTTCTTGTAAACTTTTTTTAGTGACACACACAGCTGATGTGAGGAGGTTAAGTGCTTGCTGCCTTTGTAGAATTCAACACCAGATGAGGACGCAGCATACTCTAAGTCTTCCAAAATGTAAGGTAAAAAATAATCACATGCAACAAGGAACAGGAGGGAAAGATGCTCCATGGATAAATGTAGCTCCTAAATCTTGAAAGCCTCTGGCTTGGAGTGTCTGGGAAATCAGGTAGCAGGTAACAGCTCTAAAGACTCTGTCTCTGTTGTCATGGTGTGACTGAGCACCGCAAGTGTTGGTTAGGGACAAAATGGTTGTTAGAAAATCAGCACTAGAACATCACCTGGCATCCACACAGGTTCTTTGTTTGATCAGTAATCTGGCCAAGATGTTAACTGAGCACGTTTGTAAATTGAAAGTAAATGTGGAAGCTTTACAGAACATTTCTTTAAGTAACAACCACAGTTTAAATATTTCTGTTGTTGTCAACTGGCTTCCTGGTCAGCTCACCCTAAAAGCATCCTTCAGACCTGTTTCTTTCTACATGCAATAGATTATTTTTATATTCTGTTTTGCAGGCACTTTGGCAAGATCAAGCACTCCTTCAGCTTCTGCTTTAACTTGCTGTGTGATCGAGGCAGTGAGTGCGAAGCTGGGCTATGGTGTGACATTCATGGCAGGTGTTTGTGCCTTCAGAACAATTTACAGGGCTAGACAGAAAAAGCCTCTTTTGTGTGCTACAGTAAGGTTAAATGTGCATGTATTAACAAGACGCATTATTCCGTGGAGTCACTCACATCCAAACATCACTCACTTCCATCAGCCAAATTCAACAGAGATTCAGGACAAAACCCAACAAACTGGCCTCATCTACAAATCTCATCCTTGTGAAACGCCAACAGTTCATCAGTGACTGGAATCCCAGTGTTCATATACCTGTGATATTGTCGTAACTCCTGAAATTCATTTCAATGTGATCCCACTCCAGCACCATGCAGTTCTCCATGCTGGGCTGTGCAATGGCTACAAACACATCATTCTTTGAGTTGAATGTATCCACTGAAACCGACTGGTAGGGCAAAATCTGGTGAACAACAAAATCTAGAAACACACATTTACAACAGTTAGGTTACATCCTTTCTGGAAACAGAGGAAGTGGTTGCTGATTAGAATGATTTACACTGAAAAATGAGTGAAATACTCTGGATTTTGTGTAACGCTACCATGGAAGTATCAGTGCTCACGTTAGGCATGCGGCAACAGGGAAAGCGTCTCCTGCTTTAGGTATCATGAACTGTCCTCTGGAAATGTATTTGTCAAGGAGATCAAATATGTTAGTAGTGAAATAATTCAGATTTTCCAGCTAGGCTGGCTACTATCACTGAAATAGAGAGAGAAGTCTCCCCACAGCTGGAAGTTGCTTTCCCGTCAAGTGAAATGGCCTTGCTAGAATCACATTCAAGCTGAGAGACAGCAACTACCAGCTGAAGTCCAATAACTTCTTAAGTCATGCAAATTTAATCACTAGCAATTTGTGTTATGCTAAACCAGGCAGAAAGTGAAATGATATCTGAAGTTTGCCTGGGGATAACCCCATTTTGCCTAGACCACAGACAAAATGGTGTAATCAAAAACTCAGTTAACATAATGTTTTATGGGGCATTATAATGTAGTTTAGACATAAAATACAATCAACCTGAAAATTACTATCCAGTGGAAAACTTATCCTAGACAATAAGACTGAGGAATTGGAGCAACCTGTAAAGATTAGGAGTGCAACTCCAGAATTAAAGAGTTTTTGTCTCAAAAAATAAATGCCTTTGTAGACTTAATTTGAAAATTCACCCTGGGGTATGTCAGCAGTCACCACAGAGCCAGTCTGGGGCAAATTGAGGAGACTTGGGTCTGAATTTGATCTTTGACTAGACAGCTGTGCAAGATCACTATTATCAGAAAAAAACCCATGGTGTACCAGAGCTGACAAAGCACTTGGGTCCAAAACATGGCAGGAGGCCTGCATGGAAGTAATGTATGGAGACAGATATGTAGAAAAGGAAAGGCATCTTCCCTACGATGGCATTTCTGTGCAGAACCTCGCACTGCTCTGTTTTAACCTCCATTTGCTACAGGCCTTTACCACACACTCCGATGTTGGAAGGGCCTGAGCATCCAGGGATTTTGGTGAAATGGTAATTAAGTCCTCACTCGAGTCCCTTACTTTGGTGTATTATGAAATAATTGCTTCTGAATGAAGAACCCTCTGTTTCTGCATGCTTGAAAGCCTTGCCCTTGAGGAGTTACTTCTGGAGAATAAAGATAGATCAGTACCATTAAACAAACAGAGCAGATTCCACAGCTGTGAAAGAAATGACAGTCTTCATTCTTTGAGGGACTATTATAAATAGAGCTTGGGCTTGATTCATAAATGCTGGTAGGCAAACAAGAAAGTTATCTTCATTCTCACTGGGAAACTAAAAGGGCTGGGGAAAACTGACACCAAAGTATGCAGAAAGTAAAAGTAACTGACCAATTATAAAATGTAGCTAAAGGATGAAGCAATAGCAGATACAGTCACAGAAAATAAAATATTTTTTAAATCTTGAGGAAAAAACCCCAAAAAACTAATCCTGAAAAGACATCTCTTGAAAGCTGAACAGTTGTGAAACTTTTTGGGGGAATCTGTGAATGGAAACAAACCAGTCTCTGTGTGAAAATGGGTAGGAAAATAATTTGTAATCAGTAAAAAGCAATAAATGATGTTTTTAGCACCAGCTGGGAATACCAGACCGTAATGTAGAACTGGATTACACAGTAAAGAGTTGCTGCCACATCAGGCTTGCCAAAAATTTAGGTCCTGGAGGCTTGATTTAGTTCTATATACCTTGCTTTAATGTTAGAAAGAGCTAGTACAGTAAATACAGGATTGAGGGAGGAGCCCTTTTCCAACATTTTTCTCCTTTAAGCTGGATCCCCTGGATGGAAGAGGGAAGAGGACATGCTTTCCCCCTGTGCTCCTGGCTGCATGAGCTGTTCCTCTCTCCCTCCCACCCCACACACAGTTTTGCTCTCCCTGTCTCAAGACACGAGGTTCTCATACAGTTTTCTGCTGGCTGAGAGTGGGGGCATCCCCCTGTGCTCCAGTCACTTATTCTACCTCTGTTCCTGCTCTGGTGGAACTGGTGTCATGCGTGAGGGACCCAACACTTTTATTAGGCTGATTTTCCTTCTGGCAGCCCTTGCTCTGGCTGATCCCAGCACACAGGAGCAGTGATGGCAGCACAGGAGAGGAGGAGAGTGCAGGGAACATTGGAGGATCCTAAGGAAAAACATAAGTGATGATCTGTTTGGGCAGCCACTCCAAAACAGTATCCTGCGATTCAGTCCCACTCTCCTCACATCCCTTCTTTCCTGCACGGATACTTCTGCTCCAGGTAGGCTACCCAGGACCTGAGTGTGCCAGCAGTGAGTGTTAACCATCCTTTCCCTTCTCCACTACAGGAGATCTCCAGCACAGGAACAAGAATAGAGCAGGTACCTATTAATTTGCAAACTACCTCCCTTCCAGATAGTGGGGAAAGAGAGGACCACCTCCAGAAGACAATCCTAGCTAGGTAAAGAAAGGGGAAAACAATCTTCCAAAACTCAGTGAGACGATCCCTGCCTGCAGGTCTGGGCAAAGCAGGTCCCAGGCATGCACACAGCCTGTTTCCAGAGGCTGTGGAGCCCAAGGCCTGTTTTCCAGTCTCCTGAAAGTAACATGTTCCCCTGTGGTGCTCACAGACACAGCACAGCCCCCTCACACACTGCTGAGGAAGAAAGATGAGAAATGAAGTGAAATGGCTTAACCTGCTTCCATGATGCAAGCACTGAGAAATGGAAGACAGATGCTATCACAAAAAGAGCTAAAAGTGCGGGTCACCAATACTGTCAGTCACTTTCTCTGTGAAGAAGCAACAGGACCATGTTGTTCTTTGCCTTTTTATTTTAAATTTGGCAGCACCTCTTTCCATCTCTCCTGCTATCATTGTAGCAGTTCAGCTGATGCAATGAGCTGACTGGGCCAACAAGACACACATTTTACCAAGCAAACTGCTTTGTTACCACATCCTGAATCCAGTCATGCTCAACAGAGAATACTGGTGAGCAGAAATGACGGGAAGTCTGATCCCACCTGGCAAAGGAGGGAAATACTGTACTAAAGACTAACATGAGTGAAAGAGGTTTGCAGAGGCCTGCCCACCACTGGTTGGGAAAGGAGAATATACTTATGGGGTATGTTGCTTTCCTTCAGAATACAGTATATATTCTAAGCCTGTGACTAATCAATCCTCACTGAAGGAATATGGGCATATTTACACTCCCTTTGGATCTGCGGGAGGCAATGGCAGAGAAGGAGAAAGCAGCAGTGGCGTGACACCACCGACCACCAAGGTGATACACAACAGTGTATGACAGCTACATCTGTGCTGTGGGAGCACTTCTCTGAGGGCATTTGCACAAATATTCAGCCAGGAAATCCTTGCCCCATGGAACACATTTGGTCCCCAAAAACTCTGCAGCACTTGAAATTAGATTTACACTTGGTGTAATTTCACTTACAGCAGACAAAGCAGCAACGTTAAGGGTGAATTTTGCCTGTAGCAACTTCACAGTGTCTAGGTACAAAAAGGTGACAGAAGGCCGGAGGTCAGGATAGGTTTGAGGATCAGGTAAGGCTTTCTCTTGTGCACTGTTAGTGCTACACAATTGGTTAAACCAGATTGCAATGAAATAAAGCCTGCTTTTGCTTTGGAGTGATTTGGCAGACGTGGGAATGTAACTTTTGGTACTGTTCTAAACTTCATTGTTTTCCTGTGTTTGACATCCTTTTATGCAGCAGATTATTGCACTTTACCTCTGCTGCTCTTCTGACATAATTCTGAATTCTGAATTCATTCTCTTTTCCTTCACATATTGCCATCGAAGCACCTTTCATACCTTTTCCTGAAATTTCATTTTACATTACTAGTAATCAACTTTTCTGTTGTCTTTTAATAATAATGACTGACTTGATGACAGATGAGAACTTGCACACCTTTGATATTACTGTCTAGAAAAAAGGCAAAGCGCCGATATTCAAAAAAGATGAGAAACAATACTTGCAGCTGATATTTTCAGTTATATGATGTGACTACATTTAAAGATAGGTAACTGCAGCAGTTTGGTCATAAAATATAAGCATAACCACATGCAAATTTCTTTTCACTCCTTTCAGCATGCTTTACCTAAAAAAGAAAAAAAAATCAAGATCCTAAGCAAGACAGTAGTCAGAATATTATTGGACTTTTCTCTTCAACTTAATGGAGTTCCATGAAGAACTGCTGGCACTATTGCCACCACCTTTGATGATAATAAATCATGACTTATCAAATAAAGATAACAGCTAGAGCCAAATTTTTGAACTTATTTTCATTGCTTTCTGTGAAATACAGAGCTTTTGGGAAGCTCATCTGCCGTAACTACATGGCTTTATTCCAGATAATAGAAAGCATTCTGTGATGAAAATTAAGCCACAAAATGAGTCATAATCAAGTCTTTTGGAGTATGAATAGTCAGAGCTCTTCTCCCATTATCACTTAATCCAAATAAAAACTCAGTACTTACTTTGGCTTCGAAATGTAATTTTCCAATTTTGTACTTGTTCTAGTACTTGGAAGTGCTTTGTATGTAACCCTTTCCTCCCCCCAGGTCATGCTCATAGAAGCGAAATGGTATCATCTAAACTTCTGATATTTAACCATTTGTAGTGTGCTTAGAAATATACATTCTGAATACCTGTAGTGGTGCATTCATTATCAAAACTTGTCACATCATTTAACTTCTTATCCTGATATTCTGCTGGACCAATACACAGGACATCAGAAACAGTGGAATTTGTCATCTTTAACCACAAAAACAACCACTTGGCTTTGCAGTCACACTCAAATTTATTTCCCCTTAAATCTCTAAAAAAACACACAGAAATAAACATATTTGAAAAGGTTGATAGCAATATGAGTACTACAGAACTGTTATCACCTTGACATGCTGAATTTCAAAATATCTGAGTATCCTTGAATTGCTCTGAACTGATAATAGAGAAGTTCTTAAGTTTTATTTGAACTCTTTTATTATGAGCTCTCTTTCACTGAGTTTTTCGAAAAACTGTTGCAGTGGTCATATATAATCTATGGTCTATGATCATATAAAATCACAGTAAAGGAGCACTGTGATTCATGTGTAAAGTTACTTTTTTTCCTAAGTTTTCATAGGATGAGGGCTGTAATATAATACATCCTGACCCTTAGGTTGTCTGCTGCAAGCCTCCTTTGCACCATTTACTGCTGACACAGATAATTCCCATTCCTTCACTGAACTGTTCCAGTACTGCTGGTGGACAGAGCAGCCTTGCAGATGTAAAACACAGAGGTAAGACTTGTGTTTTTTGAGTCACTGCTGATGTAGAGTCAGTTTAACTTCTTCTTACTAATGAATGTACAATTTCAGAACTGTACTTGTTCTTTGATCCTTTGGCAATTTCTGTGGCTTACGATTTTACTTTGCTGTTTGGAAGAGCCAGGCCAAAAACAGAGGAATACTAGTTATACAAGGAAATACTGACAGAATGTCAGCAATGTGCTACAACTGCACAAAAACAAGGAAAAAAAAGCTTTTTTTACCTAATCCCTTTTACTAAAATAATCTCAGGGAATACATGCAACAATAATAGGTAAAAATGTTCAGAGAAACTGTAGTTCTAAAACTAATTGTCTCCCTTTCCCTAAAACACAATTTACATGAGACATCAGAAAGAAGTACAATAACACAAGCTGTGTACAGCATCACGAGAAGCAGCAGTGATTTAAGAAACAGCAGTTACTTTAGAGGAGTCTATCATGCAAACAATTATAAAATGAAAAAAGCTAGAGCAAAAAAATACACTATTTTTTTTGTGTAGATGCCAGATACAGCACCACACACCTGGAACCTTAAAACTGAGAGCAAGAGTGACAGAAGCAGGCAGCTAGTAGAAAGATTCTCATTACTTACAGTTCAATTAAAGAATCTAAATCGCTGAAGACATCCCTTGGCAGAGCTTTGAGATGGTTATTGGCCAAAGAACTAAAAAAGAAAGTTAGCAATGATATTAAGATCTATCTCTTATCTTGCAATTCTTACCAAGTCAGAGCTCACTTACAGGTTGTTAATTATCCAGTACTGTCCAGCCACTGGCACTGTTAGAAGTTACCAGGAACAGGCATTAATTATTCTCATTCAAGAACGGAGATTGCTTGAAGTTCACATAGAAGTAAAATATTTAAAGCTTTTTTTTTTTTCTCAAGTGCAAATGTAACCCACAGAGCAATCAGTGAGCACACGGAAAAGAAGCAGGAATGTTAATCACGAGCAGGCAGTGTGGTGGTGTGGTACCAGTGGCATCCCAGCCTGTGCCAGCACATAGGCAGCCCAACATGTGGCAGTGCTGCCCAGGCAGGAACTGCTCTAAGGTTGGTTTTTAATTTATGGAAGGCATGTTGCTGACAGCAGGAGGTGGCTGACACAGAGGGAAGAGAAGTTTTCTGTGTAGCAGGAAAACCAGTGGTCTCCAGGAGAGTTTTGTTCAAGTAGAAATTACTCCACCAAGTGGTAAATAACTTACAGGTGAGTCAGGTCACGAAGGCCACGAAATGCATTTCTTGAAATTATTTCAATTTTGTTTCCTTCAATAAATCTAGGCCAAAAAAAAAAAAAAAAGCATTTCAAGCATTTAAAAATATTTCAAGTAACATTATTATAAGCATCACAGTGCTTTAAGCTATGGTTGCCACATTCTGCATGTTTCTGGGCAGCTCCTTCAGACTGAAAGGTGGGAAGTCGCAGTGGAGCTGCTCATGTTCCCTTTTCCTCTTTCCTTGGGCGGACTGCAAGGAACAATTCAAGTATCTGGCAGCACAAGGGACAGCACATGACACAAATGTCCAGCAGAAGAGGAACAAAGTGAACAAGGTAGAAAAAATTATTCCTCTCTTGGTAATTCTCTCAGGATGTGTTGTGTGAGGCAAGAGACCTGCATCGGAGAGGCTCTTGAGACAGACTTCAGAAGCTAAAGTCCTACCTTGCCCTCTCACAAATCACCAGCATTTTCAAACCAGGGGCAGCACAGCAGTGCCAGGGCTGTCCAGGCTGCAGAGCTGCTCTGATGAGGAGCTCCCACAGCTGCACACACACACACACACGCACACACACACACAGTGCCACGTCCGTACCCACACAGCCTTGACCTGAACTGTGCACGTCTGACATCTGCACAAATGGCAAGAGCACTGCCTTGGTTTAGTTCTGGCTGCCACAGTTCAGCTCTCTCCAGCCAGGACATCTCCTCTGCAGGGTGCTGGCTGCACACAAGTCACGGCCCCGTGCACTGGGGGAACAATGACGGGCACATATCGATTCCAGCAGCACGCTGCTCCTCCTGACTGCGCGTCAGCATTTGGAGAAAGAGCTGATATTTGAGCATCTTGACCCCTGAGCACTTGAGGACACATCCCTAAATACACCATCATCCCTGCAAAGTGACTGCAGCCAGGTGGCCATCAAGATATTGCATGATACAGCTATACCTGGATGAAGACAACTGTATGCTGACTTTAAAAAAGGTTTATGAGATAAAAGTGTTCCCTTATTCCTAAGCAGCTCTGTTTGCCCTCCAGAGAAGATAGAGGAAAAATGCTATGAGACAAGGTCTCTTCTCAAGAGAGTCAAGATGGGAATGCAGGAGTTTAGTGCAGTTTAGGTGTAGCAAAAATCCTTCATGAAGTGACTAGGACCCTGACTGAGGGCAAAGGGTGCAGATAGAAAGTGTTGTGTCTACATGGGAGATGTTAGAGGCAGGTCAGCCCTTGCAGGGCTGTGTGGGGCCACAAATTCAATCTGCAAGAGCAGAGAGCCACCCTGCCTCCTGACACCCTCACTGGCACCTGGCATCCCTGCACAGCACCAGCTCATGATCCATGCAAATAAACAAAGCTTCACTGCACACACTGCAACAAGCTGGGACCCAGTAATTTGCCAGATTCCTGAATCACCAAACCTGGCCTCCAAGAGATGCTACTCTGGGAATTCCAGTCTGTTTGCTAGCAAAGCTCCCCTTTATCAGACCTGTCTTACCCAGACTCTGCACATAGAGTCAGTTTAAGGGTGCATTGAGTGCCATTATGAGTGCTGCCAGTGTAGCAGGACACAGCTGGAGATAAATTATATATAGAGGGATCAGCTGTGGGTGCTCCCCAGCTGCTCTTTGGCCAGAGACTTTGGTTTGTACACACAGACACTTGTCATTCCTGTTTGTCTATGAGGTTTACTTCTTCTCTACAAAGTCTGATCCCTGGGAACTAAGAGATATGAGTTATGGAAGGTGTACTGGTTTTACTGGCTGCATGGCCAAAAAAAAACCAAATCACAGAGAAAAGTCACTCATACCCAGTTCCCAAAAGGTGGAGGGGTGATTTGCTGGGAAAAGGAAAAGCTCTATGGAATTGGCAGGAAAGTCAACCACAACCGTTACCTGAGACCACTTGTTCAGCTGCTAAAAGAATTTAAAACTGTAAGGCTTTACCAGTCTTCATCCTGCTCCCTGGCTTGCAGCTGGTGGTCAGGGACAGAGATTTGCCCTTTGCCCAGCTGAGGAGCGCAGGGTGTTTCATTCAGACAGGATTCTGGCTGCAGTGACCAGCACAACTACCACGATGTATGCTATGTTGCTGGGACAAGCTCATCAGCACTTGAAAGCAGGTCATTAATGGCACAATAAAAAATGGTTTTCTTCCTTTTTACAAATGTACTGCAAATAATTTTTTTTCCCTGTAGACACAAGGAAAAGAGAATACTTAGACAACTTGCCATCTCCGAAAAATCCAGATGTACCTGAATCATGGATTTTAGCATATACCATTTACCATTATTTGCAAATTCCATTGTTGGCTGCTCCACTATTAACCCTGAATATACCTCACCGTAATATCTATTTACCTTCAAGATTTTAGCAAGAGTCAGTTTTATGAGCAGTGGTCTTCCTGTAGAAAAGGACAAATGTATTCCACAGCTACATTTCAGCTCAGAAAGGTGGGTGGAATGAGAAATTTTTTCAGGTCGTATTCATAGTTTCAAACACACCAGCTCATATTGAGTAACACAGAGAAATGCCAGTCCTTTGGAGTGTGAAGGGATGGCAACCTTGTACAAGGGCTAGTACTTTTTTTTAAAAGAAAAAAGGGTGAACTAAAAATAAACAAAGATGAGAATCAGAAAAAGAAAGGAATGTAAAAATCAACTAAGTGAATGATATAAACAAAAGGAGGGTTACATAATTTAAAATAATAACATAAATAATTACAATAATTTATGTTATATTACATATATATTTAGATATATTTATGTCTTTATAATTGATTATATAAAGATAAACCCTATGGACATGAAATAGGGGATCAGAAAAAAGGCAAAGCAGGAGACAAAGTTGGGAGAAGAGAAGCAAAATCAGGGTTGTTCTGGATAGTACACCAGTACTCTGCAATTCCTCCTCAGGCCGCCCACAGGTCAGGACAGGCTTCCCCACCTCTTGTCTGAGGTTGAAATCCCCTTAACAGGGATAGCACTGTTGTGGAAAGCCAAGACAAGCTCTTGCTAAGCAATGCCTTTTTGGTGTGCTGTAATTGCACAGAGACACCTTCCATTCACAGCATCTTTTAAAAATGCACTGTAACCTCTGAAAAATTGTCAGCCACCGTAAAGAACATTTGCACAGGAGTGGAACATAAATCCTTCAGCTCCCCTGCTCTTGGGAATCACAGTAAAGACCACGACTCTGCAGCAGGAGTCTTGGCAACTTATCAAAACATTTTATTTATAAAGGACATAAAATACCAAACTTACAGGTATTCTAGATGGAAGAGACCAGCAAAGGCATCATCTCGTATAACAGTGAAGGAGTTGGAGTTCAGCAAGCTGAAAATGGAGAGCAGGCATTAGGAAAGCACATTAAAACTTGACACACTGGATTATGCCTGTTGTGTTTATTACCCATGACCAAACTAATCTTACTGACTTGAGCCCATATTGCCCCACCAATGCAGCACACATAAAATACCGGGGAATTGTCTATTAAAAAAAAAAATAAATCAAACGCATTACATGATGGTAGTTAATGTCCACTACTCTCCAGGAAAAATTCTTGCTGTGCCATTGACCTTGGCTAAATGTAACCTGGTCCTCAACTCTGTGGTCCACGGAGCAGAACAAACCATCATTAGATGGCAGCTCTGCTGAGTGTGGACCCCATTCGCTCACCACCCCTCCAGCCCCACTGACAACTTTTAGGAGTCCACCTCAGCACCAGTCCTAAGCTCCCAAGCACCACCTCTCATTTATGCAGTTGCAGTGGGCCAGTGTTCACTCATTCCACTCTCCCAGGGGAATGCTCCAAGCCAGACCTGCAGACAGGGTACAGCCTGCAGTGTGGGAGGACAGCAGCCAGTTTGTCAGCTGGAAACACAGGCACATCCAAACCACTGAGACAGAGAATCCTGCTACCTTTACAAAGCAAAGCCCTGTGCCCACAGGTAGTGAGGAAGAGCTGCAGTGCTGCCTCCTCCAGGAACTGCCTTACCCTACTCCTCTGTGAACTTCAGGGACAAAATATGTTAGAGCTGCACCAGAGAAGCTGTCACCTGAGCCAGGACAAGGCAGCCAGGAAGAAGGATGTTATGGAGACTTTGCCAGCAAAGCTCAATCCTTGCTGTATCAAAGAACAGCAGATGATCTCCAAATGTTGATGTTCAAAGACAGAGAGGGCAATCTCCTTTCAAGAAAACAGTAAAACTTCTTATTTGGTCTAAAAAATGAACACTACTCAAAAGAAACGATTTTTTGAAAAATCTCAGAATTTTCCCCTTGAATGAATATGTCTGCACTAATTGCTTTATTAGAGCAACTGATTAATCTTCCTTTTGTATGGTTTTAGGCATTTTACTAAAATTAATTTAGAAGACTAATGAACATGAAATGCAAACTTTCCCTGTGATCCCTGGATATTATGCTAATACTAGACAAATGCGCCTTAAATTATCCCAAAGAAATCTGACAAAGATACAGACCACCATCAAAAATAAATCCTTGCGTTACCATTTTACCATGATTACTGCCATAGAAGACATTGTCATGAGGTGCCCATGAGCTCAATTATGCATGCAGATCTTTTGTCACTTAATTGTTAATTTTTCTCATGTTTTAAGGAAAAAGTCACAAATTACACTAAACAACAGAATTTGTCAGTGCCCGAGGTGGTGGTGGTGACAAACACGTCTTGGTCCCACATCTGACTTACCACATAAAATGTCATGAGCAACTTCTACTTTCCTCAACAACCCACCTCTGTCCCACCACCCTAGATACCCCAACATCTCCAGGAAATCTACTACAGCTAAGGAAAATGGACAGTCTTCAACTGTTCTTGCTCCCTCTTCCTAGTACCACCATTCAAAACAAGCCAGATTCCCTCCATTTCTAATTTTCCAGCCACAGTTTCTCACCCATGGATTCCTCCCTTTCCTTCCCAGCTGGCACAGGTCTGCTGTTTGCCACCCTTTCTTGGTGGGCAAGGTCCTCGTTCCCTCTGCTGAGGGCTCTGTGCTGACCCCCAACTCTCACAAAAACTTGGTTTTGGGACCGGTTTCACATTAAAGGAGGTGAAAGCTTCCACCCCTTGCTTTGCCCACTTCTCCCCAGCATTTTGCATGGAGTGCTGCTCCTGCCAGTAGGGAGACAGGCCTTTGAGTCAAAGGAGGTGGGGTGCCCAAGGAGAGGAGCCTGGCCATCAGCTACCAGACACCTTTAGAGACTACCTCTCACTGAGACCAATTTTAACATCTAGCTCTATGGCAAGCACTCAGCCTGGGTTTCTGGCAAGCTTTGGATCTTTTTGCTGAATTTTTCTTTGCAGTGTATCTTTTCCTGGGGGGGATCAGTCAGTCCGTACAGGGTGGAGGGCGTGCTTTGTATCAGGTGTTCTGGAGAGGCTGAACTGGACTAGGCAGGATGCAGCTTTGCTGCAGAGTACCAGAGAAATGAGTATCCAAGCTCCCCAGGGGGGTTGTACCGCAGTCTCTGTCTGTATCTTCCCTGCTGCCTCTCAGGACAGCTAAATTAAGCAAGTTTGGGTAAGTTCCTGGAGCAGGAGGCACACGCCTAACTGCAACATGGGCACGACCAAGCAGCTTGCCCGGGGTCAGAAAGGAGGGATGGCTGCAAGGTGCCGGGAGCTAGACCGCTGTCTCCCGGGACAGAGAAGCGCCGGGTCAGAAGGAGCCACCCTCCAAGTTGCATGCTGAAGCACGGAGTCATGCTGCAGACACCACCACCACCTCACACACAGAGGATTCCCTCTGAAGCGTGTCCTGGCAGCCCCTGCTAACCCCATAGTGCCCACAAGGTTACAAAGCCAGTGCCAGACTCCCGGGCACAAAGTGAGCAGGAGTGAGAGCCACCACCACATGACTCTGGGGGACAAAACTCAGCCTTAAACTTACGAAAGCTGAAGTTTAAAAAAAGAGAAGCTTAGGGCATCAGAAAACATTTTGCCCTCCTTGAGTAACTAAGTACACATTTTATGAAGTGGCTTCTCAGCAGAAAATGCATCCCTGTTATGAAACGGCAGCTACACTGGGAGACTGTGCAAGCTCGGGATTTACCCGTTTTCTGCCTTTCTACAAGGCAAAGGGAACTCTATTTAGGAGAAACTGGGCGTCTCTATGCTTAAAGGGACTCCATTTAGGAGGAAGGGGCGAAGTGCTACTTGGCCGTGCTCCTTCCCAGTGCCATACTTACAGCAGCTGCAGGGAGGGCAGGTGGGAAAACATCCTGTCCTTGACTTCGGAGAATGTCCCGTTGACCAGGCTCCTGGAAAGAGAGATGCCACCCATCAGGCGGGACCGCCCCGCATCCCTTCACCCCCTCCCGCTCGGCGCGGCGCCGCACTCACAGGGAGCCCAGGCCGGCGGGCAGGCTGCGCGGCGGCCCCGCCGCCCCCACGCAGAGCGCGGAGTCCCGCCAGCAGCTGCAGGGCGGCCCGCAG